>SDVV010024167.1:0-12630 GCA_016164225.1 Gammarus roeselii
CGTTACATATAATAATAATGATAACAAATTCAAAATTTATCACCATGAAAAAAGGGCAGAGAAAAATAATAGAGCCCAAGCAAGAAGAAATAATAAAATACTAAAATAAAGTGTTAATGATCTATAAAATGAATAAGCATCCATCCACCCCAACCACTCTTTGATCGTTCATTAACTTTGCTGTTCAAATTGCCGTATAAGGTCTACCGCGCGTTCTACAGAACTCTACAAAGCCTCATTGTCTGCCACATAGATCAGAATTCCACAAGGCCTCATTGTTTGCTAGTTTGGTAGTTAGTACTTCAAACCTTCTAATAGAATTTTGATCGGCCTCGATTGTTCGTTAGTTCGACGCTTTTTATAATTTTTTCTTGAATAAAATCATTTTGAATTTGATTGAGCTACAAAATTTCTTCATACACTTCACTTTTTGCAAACTGTATTTTTTAGCTCTCTTCAGTATTGTAAACTGTAGACAGTGTTCTATTTCTTCCATTATTTTTATAGGCCTCATTGCTTGTTAGTTTTGCAGTTATTTTTCAAACCACCGATATTATTTTACTGGACTTGATTATTCGTTAGTTCGATATTGAGCCCCACAATTCCTAGGTGACAGTTTACTATAGCCTATGATAAACATGACCTACTCCTTTTCACAATCCGACATAGCGTACACATATCGACTATTTCAAGACCCTCCTCTATAACGTTGCACACAATAAGGTCACGCCGAGACACGTTGTTCAATACTACCTCATTTCTGTATTTAGACTGTAACAATGGAACTTCCTAGTGACACCCCAACTGCCACCAAAAAGCGCTGCTCAACGTGTAGCACGGGTGACTGCACAGGACGTGCTTGCTTCTCAAGTAACGTGAATTGTTCACTGTGCCGAAACAAGATTTGCATAAGAAATTAAAAAAATCATAAAAATGCTCTTCAGTTCGCAGCTTTCCTGCAGAACACTGAAACCCATTAGCTTGTCACCTCCCCGATGGAAGCAAATTCAGCTGATACCTTTCCCCCTCCCAAAAACTTCCCATCTCCAGCTTCCCATTCCTCTGAAAATGAAACCCCAGCAACCTTCTGTCAGCCACTAACCACCCCCCCCATCCCCCTCACATCACCAGCCTATCCTTCCAGGGCCTACCAGCCATCCACTGCATGGCTACCAAAACTACAGACGAGACCCAACTGACAACACAGCCAACCGTTGCTGTGTATCCTGCCAACAGCGTTTCAGGAGAAACTACAAAACCTTCTGTTACAGTTTTCATAGTGACATCACAATAATGGTCATCAGAACGACTTCGTAAAAAAAATTGTTATCCATACGATCAATGGACAAGACTCAAAAACACTGCTCAGAACCATCGAGAGAGGATTTGATTTGAGCCTCATTTCCACCGGAGCCTCAACGTGTCATAATAGACTCCCCCGTAGAGGGCTTCTAACGAAAATAGAGTTGGTTTAACGTAGATACCGATTAGGCTTAACGTAGATACAGAGTAGGTTAAACGTAGATACCGAGTAGGTTTAACGTAGATACCGATTAAGCTTAACGTAGATACCGAGTAGGTTTAACGTAGATACCGAGTAGGTTTAACGTAGATACCGAGTATGTTTAACGTAGATACCGAGTAGGTTTAACTTAGATACCGAGTAGGTTTAACGTATATACCGAGTAGGTTTAACGTAGATACCGAGTAGGTTTAGCGTAGATACCGAGTAGGTTTACCGTAGATATTTTGATTTGATTTGAGCCTCAACGTGAGTCCTAATAGGCTCCCCCGCAGGGCGCGACCGTCGTTGATTCAGGCAAGTTTGCACGGCCTCGCGTGCGAAAGTATTAGTGGTGTCAAGATGAAGTCAGTACATAATTCAATTGTGACATATTCGCGTACTAGCGGGTGTGAGAGAGTAAAGAGTTACCGCGTATCTTCGTAAAATGTATTGTTATTTCTGTGCGTAATGGTGTGGAGAGACCACCTCACTTGAACAGGTGTTTGGGGTTTTGACAGCTTCGTGTAGTCCGGTGTGTTTTCCGAAAGCAATAAGCTTTTTCAGGTGGTTGCGAGTTATCCACGTGTGTCCCGTGCACAAGCGGTTGATGAATACTTGGTCTTTTCTGTTGGAGAACTTTGTTTTGCCATTCTCCGACTAAGGGTTTGACTGAAAACATCCTTTGTCCACTCTGTTGCCACATTTCATCCCATCGGGATGTTATAAGGGAGTTGATATTAGGGAACCAGTCCCGGTGATGTATCGCGAAAAATTGTTCTTAGTGAGTTGATTCCAGTTTAGCAAGCGAGTCCGCAAATTCGTTTCCTCTTATTCCCGCGTGTCCGGGGATGCAGCAAAATTCAACTGAGTGACCCGTCTCGGGTATCACAAAGAGATTGTGCTGCACTTTAAGTAGAGCGGGATGTTCGTAGTGCAGTGTTTTAAGCTGGGTGAGGACACTCTGTTTCGGCAATAGAGATGGCTAGTTCGAGTGCGTGGAGCTCCGCAGAGAACACGGAGGCCTCTCGTGGGAGGGTGGCTGAGAGTGGGATGTTCCCGCACACAGCGGCGGCTAATACGCCGTCCGCGGTTTTGGAGCCGTCGGTGTATATAGGGCGGTGCTCCAAATATTCTTCCTCAAGTAGTCTTAGGAATTCCTGCCGGTACGCGTTGGTTGGAGTAATTGCTTTAGGGTACAATTGCAGGTCTAGGTTGACCGGTGGTGTTGATACAGAGTAGGTTTAACGTAAATAAAGAGTAGGTTTAATATAGATACAGAGTAGGTTTAACGTAAATACCGAGTAGGTTTAACGTAGATACCGAGTAGATTTAGCGTAGATTCCGAGTAGGTTTAACGTAGTAGGAGCAGTAGCCGCTTCCGCGCTCCACCGGAGCCCCAACGCGAAGTTATCGCTGGCCACCCTGCAGAGCCCCTGCGGGCGTCTAACGATACATAATGATATGAATAATCCCAAATTGATCATCATGAAAAAAGAGCACAGATAAATAATAGAGCCCACGAAATAAGAAATACTAAAATAAAGTGATAATGATCTATAAAATTAACAATCATCCATCCACCCCAAAGTGAGAGGAAATACGTACAAAAATTACATACTAGTCCGTGCACACCGCAAACATGATGGCTTAATAAAAATGACCAGATTCTTTTTTAAAACAATAGGTCTGCACGGATATTCATGGCCGAACCCACCAAACTCTAGTCAATCAAACTGAGACAGTATTTCACGAGTCAATGTCACTCAATGAAGCTGCGTGTTTTTCTAACCGGTAAACTTAGGAAGAGACTCACCAAAACCCACGACGCGGAATTGTTTCACCCAACTGTCCAAGTCTCAATGAAAGAGGAACGGTCAAACTCAACATTGTAGCGCGTCATGTTCCTCACTGGGTTAAGCCGTTGCCAGTACACTACTATCACTATGACCACAGTATGCAGTCACTTGCGTGGCCTCCTTTTCTTTGCTTCCCTGTGTTATACCTCCGTCCCTCTCTATTGCAGACACATAATCACGAGTTGGGCTACTGCACACTACCACGGTATAAGCCTATTTTTACCGTTATCTGATGGACAATTTCATCTGATTTGAGCCTCATTTCCACCAGAGCCTCAACGCGAGTCACAGCAGGCTCCCCCGTAGGGCACGAACATCATCGACTCTGATAAGTTCGCACACCCTCGTGTGCGGATAGATAGATCTTGTTAGGGTTATATCAAATACATGTCTCGATTGCGGCACATATGCATACTGGTACGTACAGGAACGGAAAAAGTTAACGAGTATCTACGTAAACGTATTGTTATCTCTGCTCGATATGAGGTGGAGAAACCACCTCGTTTGTACATATGTTTGCTGTTAAGACAACTTCGTATAATCTGATATATATGTTTTAAGAAAGAGATTAGCGTTTGCCGGTAGGTTAGGTCAGTGAATAAGCTTTGTAGGTTGCACGGGGGATTTAAGAAGGCTCGTCGGGCTGCTGCGAGTGCGTTGCAATCCATCAGTAAGTGCGCACAAGCCAACCAACTTCATATACTCACGGTCAACTAACACCGTATGCAACCCCTGCCACCCCGCGCTCCCTCTTGCCCCGCCCAAAAGATTCGTATGCCTCACCACCAACAATATAACGAGCGTCGCTCCTTCAGATACTAATACCCAGCACACAGTAGCAGCTCGCTCGGCAAACCATATCAGAACAAACACACAGTCCAGCCCTCGCTTACGAGTCTATCACCTACGGCACACCACTCCGTATTTGCACACCCGACGTGAAAGCCGCCCTTTCATCTCAATGCATTTCATACCCCTCCGCCCTTAGACCAAGCTGTGCTCACTAAACCAAGCCGCAGTTTTCAGTCCAGCCCTACACCCAACCCTTCCTCGCACCGCGGCACACCACAGCAAGCCCACTGCATCCCATCCATACGCTGCACCCATATCACCAGTGCCTCTGAACACCAAACTAAAGCAGTTATATCCCAACACTACGCCTACAGCTTCGTATCAGAGACTCCTCATTGTCTCTACACACACTACTACCCATCAGCAGCGTCTCCTCATCATTCACACACCAACAGCTCTCAGTCAGTGGCTCACACCTCTCACCTACAGCTTCCAATCAGCGCCTCGACATCACCTCTACGCGAACAACTCCAAATCAGCGACCCTTCATTCCAAGTCAGCGCTTCCTTACCATACTCACACCAGCAGCATCCAATCAGCGCCTCCTCATCCCCCTACCAGCCGCTTTCTATCAGCACCTCTTCAGCATCCCCATCAGATTTGATTTGGGCCACGTTTCCACCGGAGCCTCAACAACCATTAGAACAGCTTACAATGGGAACCCCCACATCATTCACACACAACCCGCTTGCAATCAGCGCCTCCTAATCACTTCCAGATCAACATAGCCCAATCAGCTCTCTCTTATTATACCGATTTCAACACTTTCCATACAGACGCTTCTCACCTTCCGATTACCAAAAAGCTCCCAGTCAGCGCCCCCACATCATCCATGCCACACCTACAGCTCCCAATCGACGCCCTATCATCATCCCCAGACCTAAAGTTCCCGTTCGGCGCCTATTCATAGTCCAGCAGATAATCGACCAACTGTGTTATAAAAATATAATGTGTGATCGCAATACTATGTGTCATCACGATATAGCGCACATTTATCATGTACTTTATATATACTCTGTTATTTCTCCTGTTTCTCGTCATGTTCCGGAAGAGCTGGTACTAATGCTCAGCTAGGAAAATTAGATTTCACCGACTCATTTACTTGGTTGCACGATGTACAGATACAGACACTAGGGTGAATCCCCTGAGAGGAGGGTGACCGACGGCAAGCCGCACCTCACATCCTCACACACTCATACTCACACAACTTAGTCCTTTTGCGCTAAATGGTCTGGCAGGTAACCCGCAACACACACTCTGGGTCACGAGTGTGGTCCGAGGATCCGTTGTCAGCAGCAAGGCCCAACAGTTTTCACTGATTTACTCCCGCCGCATCATGATGGCCGGGTCCCCTCCCCACACACGATAAACCCGATAACGTGATGTCAGGGGCGAGAAAGCACATCAAAGCAGTGTCAAAATCAACGATTCACAACCATTCTCCACTCGCGCCTGTTAATTGCACGCTCTCTCGCTATTTCCACATTCAAGTTTCTCCGTCCTAACGCCTGCTTCACACCATCCATCCATCCAAACTTCGGTCCACCTCAAGGCCTGCGATAACTCGCCTCCATCCTCACCATGTGTCCGAACCATCTCAGATCACGCGAATCCACTCAGTCCTCAAACTTTTTCACCACCCCCGTTCTGATTCGAAACACGTCGTTAGTGAACCTGTCTCTCAGCTACACCAGCCATGCTCCTCAAACATTTCATCTCGAAAACATTCAATCTTTTCCTTTCTTCTGCTCTCACTCAAGTCTCAGCGCCGTATAGCACAGTTGGGACAACGACACCATCGTACAGCTCTCTCTTTGCTTTCAACCCCAACGTCCTGCAGCTCATTACCCTCTTCAGTGCATCCAGCACTGTACACCCCCCCCCCCCCTTTCAACTAAGTTTCCACTAGTTCAGTCCTCTCCACATGTGAGCTCAGATACTTGAAACACTGAACTACTTCCAACAACTCTCCATTCAGGGGGACACTAACTCTACTCGCATCAACAGTCCTCGATCATCTCATTACTTTACTTTACTTTTACCCACGTTCACTCGAAGCTTCCTCCTCTCACACACTCTACCAAACTCAGACACTAGCCTACATAGCTTCTCCACTGAATCCGCCGCCAGCACCGTATTATCCGCAAACAGCAACTGGCTCAACTGCCAAATCCGCTCAATCGCTTTCAACAGCTCCAAGCCACGACCCAGCACACTCACGTTCACCTCCTTGACCACTCCATCTATGTAGAGATTGAACAGCCAGGGAGACATAACGCAGCCTTGTCTCAGACCCACTTTCACTGTGAACCAATCACTCACCTCGCTTTCCACTCAGATACAAGCTCGGCTGCCAACATAGAAACTCTGCACCGCTTTCAACAGATTTTCGCCCACTCCATACAAACGCAACACCCTATACAGCGCTACCCTGTAAATCCTGTCGTATGCCTTTTCCAAATTCATGAAGGCCCAGGACACATCCTTTCCCTTTGCAAGGTACATTTCACAGACCTGTCTCACTGCAAAGATCTGATCGGCACACCCTCTACCGCTCCTAAAGCCAGACTATTCCTCTCCAATTGCCCAATCCGTACATTCTCTTATCCTTTTGATCAGTACTCTCCCATACAACTTACCGATCACACATAACGAACTGATACCTCTTGAGTTGCAGCAGTCATTTTCATCTCCTCTGCCCTCATAAGGCGGGAAAATGTAGGCACTGCGACACTCAATCGGTACCACGCCCGCCACAAATCATACGTTCAGTAGCCTCACCAACCATTCGACAATCGTAATCCCACCTTTTCCAGGCACTCAGTCCCAACGCCATCCAAATCAGGGTCTTTCCCTACTTTCATCATCTCCACCGCCTCCTGCACCTCTTTCCTAGTAATGTTCGCAACGTGTCTCTCCAAAAGCCAGCATCCGCGCACCACCACCCACAGCAACAATGTCAGCCTCTCTGTCATCCTCGACATGGGTACAACAATTCATCAAAATACTCAGCCCATTTTTCCCATACACCACCACTTCTCAACAACTGGCTGTATTAATCTTTCACCGTCTCTTCTTTTCCGGTCTCTCCCTTTCTCACCCCCATAACCTCTTTTCAGAACATCTTTTTGTTCTCCTCAAATTCTGGTGCAACCGTCTGCCCCACCTGGCATCAGCATCCTTTTTGGTTTTCCTCACCACTTGCACGATGTGATAAACGCTATAAGGTCCTGACCCATCATCATATTTATTTTAAATTTGTGCACACTTGTGTATAAACTTGGGTGGTACACAAACATCATACCGTCTGTGTATGAGCTCGCTAACTTACATATTCCAACACACACCTTAACATCCATTGATACCCACACACACACCCACAACATTTACAGACCCAATGTGTTCGGCGGATGACATGAACTAAAACTGTTTTCATGTCGTGATAGTCACTCAATCGATTTGATGGCCTTAGCCTATCATTAAGCACACTCCGGGTATATTGTACATATTTAATTATTGTTCTATAGGCATTTCTAGACATATTGTGAATATGAGTAGAGTATATGTCTGCAAGACGGCCCAGAAAATATATGTCTGCAAGACGGCCCAAAAATTATATGTCTACAAGACGGCCCAATAAATAAAGGACACCAAGAACGCCCTGGAAATAGGGACACCAAGACAGCCCTGGAAATACGGACACCAACAACGCCCTGGAATTAGAGACTACATATATGCTCTTAGTGAAGGATTTAGGTAGGCGATAATGTGGGTGTACGAATATGCTTTTAGTGAAGAAATTAGATAGACGATAATTAGGATGTATATTATTTGTTATTGTGTCTGACTCAGCCGCTGTATTTCTCGGACATTGTAGTTATATGTTAAGACAAATTGATCTTGTGGTCAAGTTAGCAACTGATGGTTCATAGAGATACTAAAAACGCAAGTTTTTTGTGAGACGGCCGATGTATTTGTTAGGATGTATGTTATTTGTTAGTGTGTCTGACTTAGTCGCTGTACATCTCGGACATTGTAGTTTTATGTTTATTTAGTTCTATTTTGGTCAAGTGAGTTACTGATGGTACATCGAGACTGCCCGGGACGGGTGGGGTAGAGGGGAGGGGTTGACCGGAGTCAGGCGGTGTCCAAACCGCAAATGGTAATTAGCTTGATAATCTTTATATGCCAACTGTCACACAAAGATCTTATCTCGAGATATATGGTCCTCGTGGAGAATTGTTTTTTCTTAAGGTATCTTTCAGTTTTCTTTCGGTATCTTATTGCTTTTATTTACGACTGCTTACGTACGGATTATAAAGATGTAGGTTATTAGGTCTTGTCAACGCTATATATGATTGCATTGGAATATTTCGCACGGTATGATATATATTACTATGTTTTTTATTGAATGACTCATTTGAATAGAAATTTTTACTGCTCAAACCTGAATTGTTAGGATATTCGATGTAGTTATGCAAGAAATATGGGTATATATTAAGAGATCTTAGCTAGTTGTGCTTCATTTGACTCATTTTCGGAGGTTGTTTGGTGGAGGTTTTTAGCGGGAAGATGCTTGATACCAGCTTGATGTTGAATATAGGCTATGAACATCTACAGGTTATAACATGTTCATGTTGACGTGCTTTCATAATTTTTTGAGCAAAAGTGTTCTCGGGCGGTAGTATTTCTGTGGGTTATCTTCGTATCTGTTTTATGGTATTTTTTTTTCACATGAGTATTTACTATTTTGCTACCCTTAGCTGCTGGTCTGAGACCTCGGACATGCAAGCAACATACTGTAACACGTTGGCTGCAAGCAAATGATCTCACTCGGGTATTCGATGGTCATTTCTCTTTTCATTAGACCCAGCAGTCATTTATTTGTTTCATCATACAAATGATTTTTTGTTGGAATTCTTCGAGAAGATCATGTATTCAGACAGAGATGATTACCGCATTTTTCCGTGTCAATATCGGGGTTAACCTTTAAACTGGAGACTCATGTCAGGCTCATTATTGGTTATATCCAGGATGTGCCTTTGCTTGATGTTGTTCAGAGACGACGGTGAAACAGATGCAAGATATGTCTGAAGTATTATACGTGACTGGATGTTCCTCTGAAATTTGTTATTTATCAGTGGTAGTTTGCTGAGAAGTGACCTAGTAAATCATTGTACGACACATTGGGCTTAGAGTTTTTTTTTATGTTGTTCTGCAAGAGACATAGCATCAGATAGGTCTAAAAATTTGTTATAGATTTGAATGGTATCGTAGTAAAAAATAGCGTTATTCTCATGAACTCAAAGTTAAATGTCAGATATTTTGGAGGAATGAATGTTCAAGAGGTGCAAGTCCATTATGCATCTTTATGGAATTTTCGTTATTGATTCCTTGCAAATGTATACTTTAACATTTAGAAGACGATTTACTGGATGGAGGGGTTCTAGAGCATTTACGGTTTGGCTACCCTTCACCTAACGGGATATATTTATCTACGATAGCTTAGGGAGCTGTGTACAACTTCAATTAGCTTAATATCTATCACACTTTCAACGTGGGAGCATGAAGCGTTTCAGTGCATTTCCAATGCTAGTTCAATCGAGTTAAATTTAGGATATTGTAAACAAAGATTTATTAGATATATTATTTTTTATTGATAATAGATTTTGACATAATTATATATACATATATATACATGGGGTATCATTATACGGAAACATAACTTTTTTCACACAAAAAAAAATCGATGTGAGCATCTTCGCGACACAAAAATAATGACTTCGACCTCCTTCTCTTGTGTTATCTCGATCCTTGGTACCAGTGACAGTCTGTGGGTTCTTTATCAACGACGTATATATATATTCCTCACCTGAAGCTGTCAACTCGTCATGTCGGTTTAGGATTTATCATCTGGGTGTGGGTTTTTTCTCGGATCAATTGGTTTTCGAGACTAACACCCTTAGAACACATTTTAGATAAACGAGGACCTTTGGGAGAAGTGTGTGCAATACTTGTAATCCTAGCCTTGTATCCAAAACTTTGTTTATAGTCTTCAGCGAGCTTTATATAAACGCTTTTTTTAATCAATATTACATGTTTGTGACATCGAATCGTTTCAGATCTACTTCTTGCTATTATCCACATTTCCATTCATTATATTCCCGCAGTTATCCAAAATATACCCAATTCTCCTTACACTCAAACGTTTGAGACAGGATTCTCTCTTCTCATGCTTCATTACAAACATATTTGAAACCAAAGTCAGATATACATTTAATTTTATTATGTAATTTTTCACTTCTTATACTTGACACCCTTTCATTACCCCATTTGATAATTCGGTTTCCTTCAACTTTAGCAGTTTTTTTCACACATTTCAATATCACTGTCACTGATATCCGTTTCACTGAAAGTACCCCACGTTTCTCCTTATTTTCATTATTTTCAATTTCGGTTATGGTTTGGGTCTTTTTTCCACCATATCGATTTAGCCATTTTCACCCAATCTTCATACATTCTTAGCTTGAGTGTTAGCGGCACCATACTTTATTTTACGCTCGCGCCATTTTTGAGAACTGTCTTTCTCATTAGTTTTGATAGCCAAGTGCGGTTTATTATGTTCTATCAATGCAACCATTGCATCCTTTGAGCTCATATTTCCTCGTTCATTTCTAAGATTATCATATTCGTGATAATGGTGTCCTTTGAGATGGCGCCAAAACCAGAATGTGGAGCCTGCTTTGCTTAATTTCATCTCCGCACTGCAAATAACACATACCCCCGTCTTCTCCTTCCTGTTCAAATACTTCCACATCAAACTGGGCGGCATCTTTCTTCCCCGAAAGTGGATCGCTAACTGAAGGAGTACAGATATGAGTCCAATTTATACATAAAGGATCGTTACCTTCACTGCGTTGGCACATGTATGGGATACCATGTAGGCATTTACACACATTTTGTGCAAAAGCGTTACCATACACTGCCGTATGCATTAATACCTTCCCAACCTAACCAAACCCATAGAACAACATTCCTTGCTGTTGATACAAGATATTTCATGTGCATCAGCTTCATACTAGGTTATGTTAAAAGAAGTAATCATCCTATCCGATCCTAACCTAACTTATGTACGGTATTCAGTCGTTGTTTTATACAATGCATAATATATTTCTCCACTTGTCTCTACATTTTCGATCAATCCTTTGCAGTTTGATAAGCACATCCAATTCTGATCTAGTGAAACACAAAACATAACCTAACCTAACTCATGTACGATATTTAGTCGTTGTTTTATACAATGCATAACAATTATCTCCACTCGTCTCTACTTTCTCATCTATTCTTTGCAGTTTTGACACCTAATTATTTCTACTTCGCAATCAATTTCGACTCATATATGTAACCAGAGAGGTCAGATTTTTCAATCTTAGATGGATTGTATGTTACAAGCGATTAATATTTGTTTACATCATCATACAAACGGACCACTTCATCTCATACTAGATCTACCACATTTTTTCGTCAATATCTCCTGTCACTTCATCCTTTGACGAGTTGCACAATAGATCTGTCTTTTTTCTTTCCAATAATTTTTTCATAGTCTTCACGATGACTGCGTTTCAAATGTCTCCACACATTACTCGTGGATTTATGTTTATTCAATTTTATTTCTTTCCGACAAAGTTTACAGATCCCCATCACCCCAATTCTTTCGAACATTCGAGGACTCAAGCTATAACACATCCTTCCACCACAGAATCCCAAAATTGAATGAATATTTTTTCTCATCGGACTGTTTTGTATCTCACCATTCTGTCGCACATATAAAGCATTTATCCCGAGATAGGTTTATGAGTAGCGTTGCAACCCTTGAAATATATTATCCCACCGAATTCAACATTATCGATGTTACCTCCAACCAACGCAATGTATGCAATTTCATCGCCTAACTGAGTTTTAGGATATTATAAACAATTGATTTACGATCTACGTACTTTTATTAGTATTATTTACAGATCTTGCTGTCATCATCAATGATATCTAACTCATTTTTTCGATTACAACATGGCTCGTGCAACCACCCATACCCAGCATCACGATGTTCAAGTTTCCTTTCAAAATCTATCATATAATCCACCATATATTTGTTGCGATTACCGAAGGCTGTTCCGTGCCCTCGATTTGATTTGATTTGATTTAGTCCTCATTTCCACCAGAGCCTCAACGTGAGTCATAATAGGCTCCCCCGTAGGGCTCGACGATCATTGATTAAAGCAGGCTCGCACGCCTAAGTGTGCGAGGAAAAAACAAAACAACGCTTTCAACGTTAGAAAAAAGTGAAAGTTTTAGCAATAACAGACGCACGCTGGTGCGCAAAAGAAAAAACGCTTACTCGAAACGGACCTCCGCTTCCAA
>SDVV010024168.1:0-12630 GCA_016164225.1 Gammarus roeselii
TATATAAAGGTAAGAACATGTTCTAATCATGCCTTACTACTAATATCTATGATAATGCTATTTGCTTATGGCCAACACACATTTACTCGTGACCGAGTTTCCTAAATGAGAAGCACCCCGATTATCTTTCCGTTCATGGATAGGTTGGCCTGAACCTGCAACCTTCGGTTTACAAACCGATTGGCCTTATGGGGCAAGATTTGCACTCCACCAACTTGGCCACCGCGATGACTTATTTAGCCACCAATCAAATCCGTACATAATATATACAAATACAAAATACAATATACAAAAGTCTTTGTATATTGGAAAGACAGCATGATAGGACATCAAAGGTGTTCAGTGGAAGATTCACTGTCAAGAAAACAAGTCATACTTCGAAATCAAGGATTGTGATCAGTGTACAATCCCGTACTGTGATCAGTGTTCAATCCCGTACTGTGATCAGTGTACAATCCCGTACTGTGATCAGTGTACAATCCCGGACTGTAATCAGTGTTCAATCCCGGACTATGGTCAGTGTACAATCCCGGACTGTGATCAGTGCATAATCCCGGACTGTGATCAGTGTACAATCCCGGACTGTGATCAGAGTACAATCCCGGACTATGATCAGTGTATAATCCTGGACTGTGATCAGAGTACAATCCCGGACTGTGATCAGAGTACAATCCCGGACTATGATCAGTGTATAATCCCGGACTATGATCAGTGTACAATCCCTGACTGTGATCAGAGTACAATCCCGGACTATGATCAGTGTATAATCCCGGACTGTGATCAGTGTACAATCACGGCCTGTGATCTGTGCACAAATTCCTTCATGAATTATTCTAGAATGCGACAGATGGACGCCTGACAATCAGAGGGGCAATTGACAGTAGCCCTTCGGCATTTGGTAAAGGTGTCGGAAACGCCAAAATGGAAACGATGTTACTGAAAAGTTCATGCTTTAATCCTAGCCTAAACTCGATGTATTCGTATTCAGGTTTCAGTTTTCGCACCCGAGCATATAAAAAGAAACTTGCATACTCACATTACCGTGGATTTACCACTGTTGTTTGTCTCCAAACAGACCCTTCACAATTTTGACTGAGATTGAGCAGCCGAGACTCAACGAACTAAATCACCGAGAGTGGACGTGCCCAGGAATGTAAGTTATTACAGGTAATCTTGTGGTCAACACTGAGAACAATCGGAGTATTGTGTTCAAGAGAAACTTGAACAATCGTTATCACAAACAATGTAATGTCCCCTGCACTGAGGTGTATAACTTTATTGTGTCGAGAGAGTACGGAACATATGGTTCAGCCTATATGGAAACATGGCGACCACAAAGCAATTCCAGTAAGGAGGACGGTTATATATTAGGGAATCTATGGGTATATGGGAGCGGTGTGGTTGGGGGGGGTCGAAGTTTGAACAGATTCATGATAATGTTTAGAACTTTTTCTGTAGGGTTTTGAAAACATCTTTGGATTGAATTCCTTGTATTTTTGCTTTGGAAAGTTGTACTAAGGGGAAAAAATTGTAATATTTATATATGTTCTGCCGTCTACAAACCTTCATGAAATTTAACGTTGGTTACACAACAATAGTATTTTATTATTGTTTATTCAAGTTTAGAGGCGTTTACAGACGTTAAGAGGCATCTATATACAATTATAGACGTTTCCAGACGTTAATAGACTTCTCTCGAGCGTTGTGCTGAGAGAAAAGCGCCACTTTAATTTGTGTATACACGAATTTGTAAAGAGAAACAATGTACTGTCACGATCATTAAAAACAGAGATAACATCATACCACAAACGAGTAAAATCTTAAAATGGCTGTATCTAAAGGGGGCCTGCATTTCTGGCAGAAGTTCCTCTTGTCAGGTGACCTCAGCATGTTTGAGTCCCGCCCCACCCGTGTTAGCAAACTGGTGTACGCCACCTCACTCTGGGATGGCGTCAAGGAATGCCCACAACACGGGTGGGAACCCGCAAAAGCCACCCCTCCAAACGATGGGTATCTCCAAACCTCAACTATTTCCCTGGCATTGGCGAAAGGACGTGTCGTGTACAGCCGGGTGAAAAACTACCCACTGAATGTTATATATTTGACTTTATCAGTAGAGTGAATCACACATACTGAAAAATAATGTGAGACGTTATAGAATATAAACAAATTCATCGAATAGTGTGTACGTATTAAAATGCACGCTACCGTGACGTCATCTCAGTACGAAATGCCATTAAAAGAACCGACGTAATTTAACGAGCCAATTTTAATAAGATACATTTAAGTTATATTGCGAAATTAAAATTGAATGTTTAGCTGCCATTCAATTCATAGACATCATTGCAATAAATCATTACTCGTTTAATAAATTTAACGGACATTCAAGCAATACAATCACGAGCCGGTATTGTATTGTTTATTTCGGATGAAATATTCATCTGAAAATTTATAGTTTAATTTTACCCATTTCGAATATAAAACCACTGACTGGTTTACTTTTGAATAAATATGTTTGATCGTATGCCTGCAACCGTTCACTAATTTCCCTCCCTAAGCGACTGTACCCACTTTCAATACTTTGTAGGAGAAAACTTACTGTATTTCAAAGGCGACTGTACAAGGCGTTAAAGGACACCGGCTTTGCTGGTCGTTTGCGTAACGTGAGACGTCCTCTCGTGGCGCCCCAGACAGTCCCGGCTCACCCACAGACGCAAACCCCAATAACTGCATCAAGTACGCAATACTGTTTGTACCGTCTTCAGCTTGCATTTAGTTGCGTCTTTGTTTACCGAGTTGTTTGGAGTGACGCTCCGAAGCCAAGCAGTATCTTGGCTACGGTGCATGCAGATGAGTAACTGAGACCTGTATTGTTTACAAGGGCTAAATGGGTACTGTGGGGGTATGGTAAATAGCTTCGGACAATGCACGCCGGAAATCATTTAGGGTCAGACATCGACTCTCAGAGCATCAAGTCTGAATTAGAGACCTCTTCCTAGCAGCGTCAGGGCTTTTGGGTGACGTTTCCGAGGTCGAGTGGCGGCGTACTATTCGAAAAGTAGTATTTTTCCAAAGCACTGATTTTGGAAATACTGATCATACCTCTATTAGCATAAATTCAAACAATATCTACGATGTCATGTTTCACATATGCTAATTTGCACTAACGTCAATCTCTTGTTTGTATGCCAGGACGTCTCTTATGTCGTATGTATGCAGTTCAATGTTGACGTCATGTTTCATCCTCCAAATAATATCACGGGCAAATCTTTCATTTTTCCTCCGTCCAAGAAGATGCCAACTAGTTATTTAATGCTCGGCACATCACATTCAGTTCTACTAAGTCATCCTTCAAATGAAGTGCATTCCATCACAGCAATGCTTCACAAGAAACATCTCTCATTGCGGACCACGTCGGCCACCAAACACGCGGCTCTGTCTTCCGTGTGACCTAGAATCACGTTCACACTAGCTACCTCCTCGTGAGGTGGCATGCCATCTGACTTGGTCTCGACGTTCATCCATCGTCTAAAGCTCAAGCACTGTCTTCAGCTCTAATGAGACAGAAGCTTGGAGAAGGGTTTGGCAGGTGTGGGAAATTCCCACGCTACTGTACCTACCGGGAAGGACGGTGAAAGATTATACAGTGGCCCCTGAAATAGTGTTCATCGCTACAGGATGCATGTAAGTAAATGTGGCGCCATTCCGCCACAGCGGATAAGGGGCGGAAAGACGTTATGGGCTCTATGAACGGACAAGCCTCTATTATAATCGACGGTGAAGCACGTTCGTTAGGTGGTAATTTGCAGGTGTTCTCCTTGCAACACAAGGGGAGCAATTGCGTAGTTTCGAGGAACCCTCCATATTATAGGAAACCGTAGGTTGCGACTTTTGAATGAAATAATATTGAAGCAGTGGGTAATTTCATAAAATGATTATTCAATGATGCTTCACTATACGTCGTATACGCGTTCGGGAATGATTCTATTTTGCTCCAGCCAATAGAGAACAGTATTGTTGAATTCATTGCTTTCATCAACAGAAATACAGCGCTAGAAAATTTTGAGTATCTTTTTTTAACTTTTCTTTGAACGACTGGTATTATTTAAATATAATAGTAAAGTGACCTTCTTCTATCTCCACAAAGCTTCTGAAGGACTTCTGTTCCATGATTACTTTGTGCACCCTTTGCTTCCGAACGACCAGTAATCCTTCACCTTTCAGGTACAGTGAGGGAAAAAAATCGGTCATAGATAGTCTGTATCCGGAAAAACAAACTCGACGTTTCCCTCGTAATATTCAATTTCATTAGAAACTTATTAGGCCAATCTTGATGACTAACATCAATTAAATTTCCGATGAGCTCAAATATCGAGTGGGAAATGATCAATGAAATTCAGTCCTAATTTTTAATCTTAAACGATTTTTCTTTCGCTACTGTAAGTGGGTGGTCCTAAAAGGGTGGTCCCCAGACAGAATTTATGGGTGGCTTATCCACTGCCGACGTTAGCCCGCTCCTATTTCTGACTGTATCCTCCTCGAATCCCTCAGGACTCACTCCTACTAAGCCCACACCTCATTATTCAGTATATTAACCAACAATGTGGGCCCATTACACTTACCGAGGACCAATAAGAGATCAGCTTCTCTACCCATTATTGGAGGCCTTATAACCCAAACAGAATAACAAACATGCGTGGGAGGGAAAATTTCGTCGAGAATATAGAACTAAATGTTCAGTACTGTAATTGTATTTGTAACGAAGAAACATAAAATAAATTCACAGCAAATAATTCAATTTACAGTTATTTGTTCTGATGAATTCTGCCAGTCGTATTCCTAGTGCGCTGATTTATAGAGCACAATATGAGTACTTTAATATGGAATAGTAATAATAAACGAACTCATTCCGATCATCTCGACATGATCTGCGAACTCATTCCGATCATCTCGACATGATCTACGGGTGATATAGCGGCAAAATACTGGAATGTTATAATAATATGAAAGTCTGACCGTTTCCAGTATAGCTCCCAGACCGAAAGCTAGGAAACCTTTATAAAAAAAATTGTGATTAGTGGAGACGAAGGACCTACTTCATTCCTGGGCTAATGAATACACCCTGACTTATCAGAGGAGGCCAGACCGTGTGATCGCCCGCAGGTCTAAGCCTCTTACGGCCTACTCAGTAGTGTGGGGTAGGCTCAGGCTCACCCCTCCTTCTCGTACAGCCTTACTTTTGTTTGGGTGTTTCGTGAGTGACCTACCGGGAGACTAGTCTTCTGGGTGATATCCGTGCAGTTTATCACCTATCACTAACCTTAGCACTTAAGGAGGTCATTCGAGCAGTCTTGTTTGTATGTGTCATTTGCACAGGTCTTCTTACATCACTACTGCAAGTGGTCTTTCGCGACTTTTTTCTTTTAACTTTGGCAAAGCTTCCTAGCAAATATTACGTTACGGGCCTCTCATAGCAGCCTTCTATGCGACACTCGTTACGGGCCTCTCATAGCAGCCTTCTATGCGACACTCGCGTAGTCTTTCAAGCATCAACAAAATGAAGAGCCCCTGGAGCAGCATAATATGCAAGTGTCGGTCTCCTCGTCTATTGCAAGTGTCAGTCTCCTCGTCTATTGCAAGTGTCAGTCTCCTCGTCTATTGCAAGTGTCAGTCTCCTCGTCTAATGCAAGTGTCGGTCTCTTCGTCTATTGGAAGGGTCCGTTTCCTCGTCTATTGCAAGTGTCCGTTTCCTCGTCTAATGCAAGTGTCGGTCTCCTCGTCTATTGCAAGTGTCCGTTTCCTCGTCTATTGCAAGTGTCCGTTTCCTCGTCTATTGCAAGTGTCGGTCTCCTCGTCTATTGCAAGTGTCGGTCTCCTCGTCTATTGCAAGTGTCGGTCTCCTCGTCTATTGCAAGTGTCCGTTTCCTCGTCTATTGCAAGTGTCGGTCTCCTCGTCTATTGCAAGTGTCCGTTTCCTCATCTATTGCAAGTGTCGGTCTCCTCGTCTATTGCATCAAGTTTCTTTCAAAAGAACGCGTATAATTGACAAAATTTCCTTCGCGTACTCAGGCCTCAAATGTTTTCTTTGGGTATGGATGTATAGACATACGTCATTTCCCCCTAATTAGGAGGAAGGCTAAGTTTAGCTGACACTGAGAGGGGGGAGGGGCGCCCAAACTCCCGGCCACAGGACCGCCACGTCCTTGCCAGGGCCCGAACTTGCGCCACGCAGCTCCATAGGCATGGCAGTGCAGGAGGTCACGCTACCACTCGACCACGGTGGCACTATGAGAAGCTCATAAAAATGAAATTCATGTATAGATAGTCTTTATCATAAAAAACAATGCATCGTTTGTCCTGCATTTACTCATTTTGATACTGATTCGTGAAGTAAGATTCCAAACCTAACATTAATGGTGTATTGACAAGTCTTTCAATAATAATGTAATGACGCTCGTTACATTTCTTCACAATATACCCCACCGAGAAAATGTGCGATACTTCGTCGCACTGTGCCATACTGTGCCACAGTGTGTCACGCTGTGCCCCGCTGTGTCACGCTGTGCCACACAGTGTCACACTGTGCCACACTTTGCCAAACTGTGTCACACTGTTCCACAGTGTGTCACTCTGAGCCCCACTATGCTCCGTTGTGTCACGCTGTGCCCTACTGAGTCACGCTGTGCCCTACTGAGTCACGCTGTGCCCCACTGTGTCACACTGTGCCACACTGTGTCACATTGTGCCACAATGTGCCACAGAGTCAAACTGTGGCATACCGTGCCACACTGTGTTAAACTGCGTCATTCACACTACGTCACGATCTGTCACACTGTGCTATATTCTGTCACACTGTGCCACATTTTGTTACACTGTGCTATACTTTGACACACTTCGACACTGTCACACATCGACAGTGTCACACTCCCTTGCTCCACAGTCATATCACGGCACACTGCGCCACGCTGCATCACACTGCTCCACAATGCGCAACATGGCCCAACACTGTCCCACTGCGCCACACTACGCAACACTGTACCACGTTTAATTACGCTGTGCGATACTGCGTCATACTGCCATGCGCGTCATGCTGCCAAACTTCGCACACTATCATGCGCGTCATGCTGCCACATTGTGCCACACTGCTATGTGCTCCATTCTGCCACACTACCATGTGCGTCATGCTGCCATGCGCGTCATGCTGCCACACTGCACCACACCGTCATGCTGCCACACTGCCATGTGCGTCATGCTGCCACACTGCACCACACTGCCATGCGCGTCATGCTGCCACACTGTCATGTGCGTCATGCTGCCACACTGCACCACACTGCCATGCGCGTCATGCAGCCACACTGCCATGCGCGTCATGCTGCCACACTGCCATGTACGTCATGCTGCCATGCGCGTCATGCTGCCACACTGCACCACACTGTCATTCTGCCACACTGCCATGTGCGTCATGCTGCCACACTGCACCACACTGCCATGCACGTCATACTGCCACACTGCCATGTGCGTCATGCTGCCATGTGCGTCATGCTGCCATGCGCGTCATGCTGCCATGCGCGTCATGCTGCCACACTGCACCACACTGCCATGCGCTTCATGCTGCCACACTGCCATGTGCGTCATGCTGCCATGCGCGTCATGCTGCCACACTGCCATGTGCGTCATGCTGCCATGCGCGTCATGCTGCCACACTGCCATGCGCGTCATGCTGCCACGCAGCACCCCTATAGAGCCCATTTCTCATTTGTCGCATGGCTGAAGCACCCTCGGAAGCTTTGCTCGCCCAGCTTATCCACTCCTATTATCGCCAGCGCTAAAAATGGCCGCCGGGAAGCACGGTGAGTTTATGAACTAATGACTTGTTGATTTTCCCACAGATTGGAGGCTTGCCACGTATTTCGGTACTAGACATACCGTGCCAGGTCATCGTGAGAAGTCACATCCCACCCCCCTTCCCCAACGTGGTACACCGAAAGGGTAAAATTTCCAAGTATATGTGAATTGCGCCACCCAGTAATATGAGAACTATGCTGGAGAAATAAACTTTTAAAGTCATCTTATAAGGTTATGCAGATTTAAATTCAATTATATTATAATGACTTTCTGACCAATTACAAAAATATCCTACACAGAAGAGATGTACGAAGTGTTTGTCAGCGCGAGATTTTCTGAAGACAAAATTGGTACTTAGATATACTTATTATAAAATTATAACCAATGGTAGTGAATAAATTTGCCTCTGCATCCCTTCAATCAGTAGATATTGTTGGAAGGCATTCTTTTTCTCCATTTCTTATGAAAAGATAGATGAAAATGTTACAGTGGACAGTGGATTTGAAAACTATAAGGTTTAAATCCTTTTAGTTAATCATGACAATTCACTGTTCAAACTGACATTTAATAAGGAAACTGAGCAGAAAATGACTAACATGAGGTTGTACATTACTTATACTCACATAATGTTTGGCATGCGACAAATTGTGAAAACAACTGCTTAGTTAACATTACATGTTGCATATAGACAGGAAAACAAACATTTAATTAAAGCTGGGTCGAATAATTCAACAGGTTTCTACATGGAAGAGATAACAGGAAGTAAGAGTGTATGAACAGTAAGAAAATATAGATAAAATTCCTAAATTGACTCTGATGAATATCGAATTATTGTCATGGTAAATTGCATGCATTAACTGAATTACAATTGAAAATTGTATGCACGTACAAGAAACGAGTATAATTTTTGTTTACGTTTGAAGATGTCTATACTGCTACTCATCCGTATTCAAAGTTTAAGCAGCTGTGTATTTTATCAACAGTTGGGACTGTGTTGACGAGACATGGTGAATTTTCAAATTCGCACCAAGATTTATGCGTAAGATTATATCGCATGAAAGAATTGACTATCAATGTAAGTTAATTGATATAAAGCTTTGGAAACAAACACTGCACCAGAAAAGTTAATGAAGTGTCACTGGGAGGATGTTCCATTGACAAGCGAGAGGCAAAGTGTGGTCACGTCTGCTAGCATGTGATAGTGTTCCAATGACACTATTATGACTATGAATGATAGGTCTTAGGTTCATATATTGTTGGTAATACATAATGTTATTTAGCTGTAATGATCTAGATAGTTGTTAATGTAACATTATCAAGCCATGAGAAGGGAGTCCCAGGAGCTGCTAGAGATTGCTTCCTACTAGATAGTAGATAGTCCTTCTATATACAGTATGACTCCTACTAGGTAGTCCTTTATATAGTATGACCCCTGTAGATAGTCCTCCTCTATACAGTATGACTCCTACTAGGTAGTCCTCTTTACAGCATGACCCCTGTAGATAGTCCTCCTCTATACAGTATGACTCCTACTAGATAGTCCTCTATACAGTATGACATCTGTAGATAGTCCTCCTCTATACAGTATGACTCCTACTAGGTAGTCCTCTATACAGCATGACCCCTGTAGATAGTCCTCCTCTATACCGTATGACTCCTACTAGGTAGTCCTCTATACAGCATGCCCCCTGTAGATAGTTCTTCTCTATACAGTATGACTCCTACAAGGTAGTCCTCTATACAGTAAGACTCCTGTAGATAGTCCTCCTATGTACAATGTGTCTCACGATTGTGTGTTGCAACCTCTCCGACACATTTTTATCGGAGTGGTTGGAATGTAATGGAGTTTGTTGTTGTTGTTTCATCACTTGTTGTCAGTATTCATGTATATGTAACATTGTTCCCTTGACTAACGCAACATAACCATCGTCTCATCGTATGCTCATCAACCATTGCTTTATTTTAATTAGCATCTGTTAGGTCCTCATTAGGGGCTCACACGACCGCCGGACAACCACCTAGTGACCACACGCTTTTAGGAGGTGGAGGTGGAAAAGATTACGACGGGCAGCAGTGAATTCCAAAGAGGTGGGCAGCGGTGGATTGAAATAACATTTCCTAAGGAATGGGAGATGTGGTGGAGACAGCCGTTCTAAATAATTTTCTCCGTGGTCGGGATCAGATTTCCAAATGGGTAGTAGGATCAGTGATGGAGAAAGAAGGGCACTGCGTTGTGGAGATACACTTTCCACTATGGTGAGACTACCATGTAGTGTAGATTACCTTTCCAAATACTGTTGGTCGTGATAGCGATAACACTTTCAATTAGGAAGAACAGTGAGTGTTGCAGAGAAGGTATCAGTGGAGATACAGACTTCATTGGGTCGGCTGCTGGAGCAGATACAGTGACCGTCAAAAAGTAGGAGTACATGGAGGGAACATTTCCCATAGGGATGACAGTGGGGAAAATTGCCTTATCAAATGAAGGTGTTATCACGGGGCTACACGGGGCTACATGATACAAATGGGGTATTATCTCATACACATTTGAATAATTGTCCCACTTCTTTGATTAATATTCATTACGATTGAACATTCACCCAAACGTAAAGAATTGCGAAAAATTTGAAAACCTATGAGAGATTTTCTTAGGCCTGACGAAATGGTATATTTCATGTTCTAAACCAGGGCTGAGGTGTCGATGGAGGTGCACTATCCAGAGAACACCATCACTCGTTAGTGTTCCCTGGTCCAAACCTTTACTGGGTTTCTAATGTCAAGCAGTACTGGATTTATCAGTAGATTCCTCCTCCCCTATCCTCTTGTGGAATACTTGGGTGCGAACCCTTTTCATTGAAATATTCTTCTCTGTTATATTTGTTACAGGAAATAAATGTTTAGATGCGAGATGATCTGCACTGCGTTATGTACACAATAAACAGCTGCAATGATGAATATTGGAAGTCAATTACTTCACCTTGACAACAAATGCTCGAAGCGGCAGATGATCCAACCCGTTAAATTTTTCTTCTGTACTCATGCGCGGTAAGGAAATTACTTGAAAAGCTAATCATTGGCACAGATTTCGTCCTAACCTTCAGATTTGTAGAAACAGTACAGTTAGACCACATGCATTTCACCGATATTCTGCCTGTTTGTAATTTAATACAACTTGGCTGCACTTACTCATCATTTATTTTCATGAGTAAATAAAAAATAAATAGCGTTGTAACGTGAGCGCTCCTAATATATTTATTGACGAAGAAACGGAGAAACCCATGAGTGAAGTGTTATCGTTAGTACGACAACCTGGGCTCGTCGGCAGATCACAGGCAGGGGCAGTTGAGCCAGGACACATAACAGGCGAGTCCGGTGAGATGCAACTCAGTCTCCTCCCGCTCGTCGCGTTGTGCGGGTCGCAAATATCAGTGATCCCTCTGTGACGTTCGCAGCTCACTTCGCCGGATAGGGTGGTTCAAGCATTTCTCTTAGCGACCTAGCGTGTGCTTATTTTACCTGCCCGACAGCCCCTTCAGTATAAATAGTTGAAGTATTTACGACATTTAAAGCACCCAATTTGCGGGCCTAACTTTGTGATTATTAATGAATAGTGAAACGGAACTGTTTTTGAAGACAATTTATTTTTCATACCGGAATATTTTCACCAGCAAATGAGGATATTTTTATGAACTTAGACGACGAAAATCAAGTTTTCCATCTCGAAAGAACTTCGGTTATTTTTCATCAAGGACTAACATAACTACTATATAGGTGAGTTGATGGAATATATTGTGTTAAATAAATTCGCGAACATCTGTAAAATAATAACATTAGAAGTCGTTGGGGAATGTAAAGAATTCTAACACGTCGTAAGGTCCTACATGAAGTTGCTGGTTCCACTTATGTAAACATGTAGTGTTTATTTTGGTTACATGACGCTGGTAGTTTGTCAAGCCGGCTGAGGAATCGCTTTGGAAAGGAGGCAAAGTCTTGTTCTACTTTCGTCTTGCTCTTTTTCTTCCTCACATGTTTTGCGTGTAATTTATTAGGGCCTAAAATTAGTGTTTTGTTAGCTTCAGTTAAATCACGACTTCTAAAGTACGATAACTACATTCAACTGTTTTTGTTCGTGAATCCAACACCAGTTAAATCTTTGAGTTTACTCATTCTTGCAGGGTTCAGTTATTTATATTTTCAACTTTTTTGTATTCCATGTCATCACGATGCAAAAGTTCTAATTTTTTTCACCTAATTCTGATCTTATTAATAATGAGTATCGCCATTTTGTGAGAGATGAAATATCGGCACGGAACCTATTTCAAAGAATATGTATGTATGCACTGACTAATACATTATAGCCTCAATGTTATGTCACTTCCATGTCCATTCATTCTGATGTGTATGTATGCATCTAAATAAATTTATTATCAATCAATTCTAATAAACGCAAACAAGGAAATAAGCGTGTTATCCCTAGCGACACCATATTTTAATTTGTGTTTCGATATGGTAGTAGAAGTTTGTAATTATGCTATAGATCTATGGAACCAAGTAGAAGCATTGGAGGGTAGTTTGAAACACCAGGAATCATCATCGTTCAACCCAACATATCTGGAACGTTCAGGTGCCCATCAAAAATCAAGAGAGGGTTAAAAATGTATCCAGATTTAAAGACTGATTGACATAGTAGCATAAATATCATGAAACACAGATGATACGTACCGCGTGTTCGTCCGTGTGAGTTGGTCTGGTGTCATAAAAGATATTAGAAATATGATATATTTA
>SDVV010024169.1:0-12630 GCA_016164225.1 Gammarus roeselii
TAGGGCATCAGGTGCACGGAGTTTGTACCAACTTATCTTCGTGGAGGAGAAAGGAGAGAGGGAGGGAATGCTCGCTAGGGCATCAGGTGCACGGAGTTGGTACCAACTTATCTTCATGGGGGAGGAGGGAGAGAGAGGAATAATGCTTGCCAGGGCAACAGGTGCACGGAGTTAGTGCCAATTTATCTGAATGGGTGAAGAAGGTGAGAGAGAGAGAGGATTAATACTCGCTAGGGCATCAGGTGCACGGAGTTAGTACCAACTCATCTCCATGGGGGAGGAAGGAGAGAGAGAGAGGATTAATGCTTGCTAGGGCATCAGGTGCACGGAGTTAGCCCAACTTATCTCCATGGGGGAGGAGGGAGAGAGAGAGAGAGTGCTCGCTAGGGCATCAGGTGCACGGAGTTAGTACCAACTTATCTTCATAGGGGAGGAGGGAGAGAGACGATTAATGCTCGCTAGGGCATCAGGTGCACGGAGTTAGTACCAACTTATCTTCATGGGGAAGGAGGGAGGGAGAGAGGTAGTTCTCGCTAGGCTATCTGGTGCACGGAGTTAGTACCAACTTATCTTCATGGGGAAGGAGGGAGAGAGAGAGGGAGTGCTCGCTAGGACATCAGGTACACAGATTTAGTACCAACTTATCTTCATCGGGGAGGAAGGAGAGAGAGAGGGAGGGGGCGGGAAATAGACAACTGTAGTGTAGATGTATATAGAGTCGATAGATATATATTTCCATCGAATTGTCTGTTTGCGAGCCCATCCTACACATGAGTGACGAAGAACTATCACCGTCCTCCTCTCCACAAAATAGTAGCCTAAATCATAATGTTTGCCTCTTCTTCTTGCAGAGAGTTGTCCAACTTCTCACCCCGTACATGGCATGGCTGATAATCAGCATTGCCCTTGAAATCCTCAGCGTTGTGTTTGGGTGCCTCGCATTTGAAATGCTGGCGTCCGACGGAAATATTGCTGTGGGGATCGCCATCTTCATGGGATATTGGTTCCTTCTGGCCTGTTCGAAGACCCACTTCTTCCTAGTGGTTAAATCCTATCATACCGAAGTAAGTCAAAAAGAAACTGACCCAGCTGCCTTCCTGGATTTTTGCATTGAGAGACAATAAGACTGTACCGACATATTGAAATTATCTACCTATAATCGAATAAAAATAATTTTAAAATGGCAAATCGATGCACTATATACGTATTTGGGTGGCAACTAAACTATTTCATCAAACAGGTATGATGTCCTTTTCAGATTTTTAATTTTAAAAGGTATCCAGTGACGGGAAAACACGTTCAGTTTATTTCCAAAACTCAAATATTATAAAAGTTAACTCAGAGACAATCACGGTAATTTTTTTAGGTCACTTCACAACAGCCGAAACAGCAGCGGTGAGCTTCGTCGAGGCCCATCGGCCCTCCTCCCCCGTTCACGAGAGTTTCTTCAACGCCGCCACCCCGCACCACACCTCCAACTACAGAGATGCACCCCCGCCTTATGGGGCAATCGTAGGACCGATGACACAGATCCCATGATGACATTGCGGCCGTGGGTACCTGGGGTGATGGTGAGAGGAATAGCTCAAAACTCACTTGCCACTGATCTGATGGGTCGCTACTCCGCTCTGAGTGCAGCTTAAGGAAATGTAACCTGGTGGACTCCACTCTGAGTGCAGTTCAAAGAATTGGTGACCGGGTAGACTCCACTCTGAGTGCAGTTCCAAGTTTAGGTGACCGGGTAAACTCCACTCTGAGTGCAGTTCAAAGAATAGGTGATCGGGTAGACTCCACTCTAAGTGCAGTTCAATGAATAGGTAACCGGGTTGACTCCACTCTGAGTGCAGTTATTGAATAGGTGACCGGGTCGACTCCACTCTGAGTGCAGTTCCAAGAATAGGTGACCGGGTAAACTCCACTCTGAGTGCAGTTCAAGGAAATGTAAGCTGGTGGGTGATGTGATGTGGGAAACAGGTTTTTGAGGAGGTAACCCAGGAAGCTCATAAAGAATTACAGAGCGACGCAACAGATACATGGAGTCCAAAAGCTTTCGATGGAGACAGCGACCAAGAAGCAAACGTCAAATGGAAACCAAAGCAAGTATCGCAACACGAAGTAAACCGAGCGGTATTTACCTCGAAGAACACAAATTCTACAGGAATAGATGTTTTAGCCCTAAAATATCTGAAAGACAGCTTTATAGTTACCTTGCCTTATATCATCACAGTTATTAACACCTCCATAGCGAGTGAAACTTCTCCAGAGACTTGGAAGCATGCAGTCATAAAAGCAATTCATAAATCTAGGGACAAGAATGAACCATCCAACTTTAGACTGATCAGTCTTCGGCCTGTCCTATCAAAGATTCCAGAAAAGGTAATATCTATCCAATTGATTGATTACCTCGAATCAAACAAGCTGTTCAATGAATGCCAGTATAATTTATGTCACCTATTCAACCATTTAGTATTCATATTCTACCCCATCTTTACGATATGTTAGCGCATTTCGATTTCCCAACCCCATGTACTTAGGATTTCTCAGCCCCATGTGTTGGCGGTTTTCCCAATTTTATGTATTTCGTAATTTTCCCAACCCCATGTATTTCGTGATCGCCCCACCCCATGTATTTCGTGCCAGGCATTCCTGATCCTTACTTCAAATAAGATGTTAGCTGTCGATCTTTGATTATAATATTATAATTTATAATCTGTTGCATGAAATCAGAACCGGTGGCGAATTTCAAATTGAATTTTCGCTTACGTTAATTCAAATAGTGTTTACGGCAATGAAGTTTTATGTGTACTATTTTAAAAATTGAAACCGAAACCCCATTGCCAGATGATGGAAATAAATGATTTAATAATAAAAAAATGTAGTGTTCAGCTCTCCGTAAGGGTTAAGAACCAATGGAACCCTAGGAAAGATAAGCCAATCTCGCGATTGACAAACGGTATACATGAAGATAGCGTTTAGGTGGAAGCACAGCTGATTTTCTGGTCTAAAGCCTTATAAATGCTTTTTTTCTAATCCATGTACGTTTGTTCCTGCCTTGGTAAGCATCACCAACGTTACTGGTCCACCATAAGTTTTTTTTTTATCGAAATTGGTCGCAACTGATGCTTTCCAAGCGTTACTGTGCTGACCTGACATCTCGATATCCGGACGATTAGTTGAAGCATGGTTTTCGAGGAGACGAGTCCCTCAGGTGCTGGATATTGTACAAGAAATTCACGGCCTCAGTAGCAATTTCTTCTGTTGTTTTCCATAAAACTGTATCGAAATATTTTTCACATCTTTTTAAAAAGTTTCAAAATAAATTTTCCAAATATTTTTTAAAAGTTTCTAGATTAAGTTTCTTGCACAACTCTGGCTGCTAAAGGGATATTCTTTTGTAAGCTGTTATGTTCTGGAACCCTTGACGCCTGATTGCGCGGCAAAACAAGTCGGAGCTACAAATCAACAATTTTGGTAGCTGGTCTACAAGCCTCGCGACATTTCGGAAAATGAAATAGACTTTTTATTGCTGCTCGTCGAATACATTTATCAGATAAAAGTAGCGACAAATAATTGGGATTCCAGGCTAATAGCAGGAAGTACTAATGTTGAGTGGTCCTGCAAGAGGAAGCAGCGAATGATAACCAGGCTTATGAGACGAGGGACACTCATCCTCTTTGGGTGACATCCCCGTGGTGAGAGCAGACGAAGACTGCAAAGTGCCTGTAAAGCAGTTGCTTTGCTGAGTAGACTGGGGTCACCATCTACAAGGAGGATATCAGCGTGGCTGACGGGATCGGCCAGAAACGTAATCTAGTGGCTGATAAATGAAATGCATTTTAAAACTGTGTCGACGCGACGTCAATAACAAGATCATAACAGCTTGTAATGAAAAGAAGCCTGATCAATTCTTCGTGTGCAATTATGTGACTCTCCCTCGCAACACCGTGGTCTAGTGCTCTGTAGTGCCAAAAAGAAACAGGCCAACGATCAATGTGATTATCATGGCTTAGATACATTTAATCAAATAAAATATACATGGAAGGCAGATTCAGCCATAATATGTTTAAATATAAGATCTCTGACGGCTGATATTGACTCTGTATACTCTTTTCTGTGTACTTTAGGAGTTTTTTAACATCATTTGCTTTACTGAAAGCTGACAGATGGACTTTAAAAAATCCCTTTGCGCTTTTGGAATTTTTCAGTCCTTCCATAAGGAATCAACGATACGCGTGGTGGAGGAGTGCCTGTTTATGTTCGTGATTGCCTGAAAGTTCAGATGCTTTCGAAATATTTGTGTCCCTAACTTATATTGACTCTTTATCCGCAAAATAGGTTATGAATCCAATAAATAACTATAGATACCATCTATAGGCTACAATTAACGATATCATTAGGAAGTGCATTCTTTTGTGTTTTGAATGTCTGATCCCGAGCTTGCAGTATTGCTCAGAATACTTCACATAACGCGTTTAAATCACGTTAACTAGACCGAATGGGGTTGAAAGAATGTGAAGTGTTTATTAATGTTTTTACGTTATGTTTATTGTAAAAGTTAAACCGAATCAATCTGCAGCCATAGTGCAACGAACTGAGCTTGTGCCCACGAGAAAAAAATTGTGATGCTTTCACACTGAGCAAGGACTGTATTCTTTATACGTTATTACGATATGGAAAGATCGATACCTGAACCTTGGTGTCGAAGGAACTTATCACCTAACACACAGATAATTTAATTTATGTTCATACTCCCTCATCATTGGTTACACGGTTACACGCTAGGCCGAGCGTGTCTGGTCCAAAGCAGGTGGCAGAAGGCGGAAGGAGGAGGAGGGTTGCCGATAACTTCAGCTTTCTCCTGGTTGGCAGAGAGAACACAATATTTTATAAGTTGTACCTACGTCTTGGAGAGCACACTCAAGAGATAAATAGACACCAAGAATACCTGAGTATTACATGCACTGAGCGCGGGATGCGCTACCTAATTTAGTACCTTCTTTGATGTCTTCAAGAGACAGAGTGAAGGCCCTACTAGTTGGCTAGTTCCACTCTGAAGGAAGCTGGCGGACTCTCAAAAATGGTGTCAATGACTTCATTTACGCTGACTTCCGGTCAACGCCTCCGAAAAAAACTATTTATATTCCTCCTCTACAGTACTGCTACACTTTTGCCTATGACTTACCCACAAATGGTTGGAAAACATGTTGGTATATGGTGTGATACTCATTCGAAGGCACTCCTTTTATTTGGACGTTGGAGTTAGTGATCCGGAAACCTCCGGCATTCCCCGGTGTTGTGTGGGTGGCTGGACACCAGGTGAACATGAATGGCTTTGTGGCAGCGGGTTCACTCCGCGGGAACGTTTGCCGTGTGGACGGCTGCGGCATGTGAACACTGATGAGCCTGTGGCATACTTCAATGTATGTAAGTTATTTTATATACGAAGACATGGTAATAAATGAGCAGCATATACGCCATGCGGGCCATGGTGTGGCTTCTATTTCTGGCTGCAGAATTTACTTGCTATGTACATTTAAAAAACTATTTTTAAGCTATACACTTATCTATAAAGACTTAACGTAGACAAGTTGATCTGATTTATTCTTTTATATGTTTAAAGACATTGTAAGGGCATTGCATGGCATCGTATGGACGAGCCCTTACACTGTGGTGGTCTTAACTTCTTCAATCGTCTCAATTCCGACTATGATGCTGAAACTTTATATTTACCATCTGTTTGAACACGTCATTCCGTATTTCACCTACTACGATACTTGCTTGAAAATCTAAAACTTCAGCCACTGCTACACTAATTGACATCATATTTACAACGTCTCCCTATGAGTTCCTCCCTGGGATGATACAGTCAGACATCTGTATTCACTTGCCTGCTATTATAATAAAAAAATATACTTTCCGCTAACAAATCCCTTGTTGATGATCTTAAAAACACAACAATTAAATAACGCAGTATTAGGAATAACTCTCTGAAATTTCCATAACAATATAGGTCATAGAAATCCAGGCGATGTCATTGAGGATCTCTATGATATTCTAAATTAAACTTACAATAATTACTGTCCTACATAAACGAAAACTTTGTCTCAAACATTCGTGCAGAAACATTGGATAGCATCGATTTTTTTTCAAATATTGAGGAAGGAGAAGCGTATTGTATAGAACACATGGAAAACAAAATCACCGAACATTTGTCTAATATTTTTAGAAATTCGGTCGTAAATCAAATAAGATCATGGAAAAACGAGATTTCAAGATCAATTCGACAACTTTTATGATAACACTAATGTAACAGAAAATCAAAACAAAAAAATCCTCCCCCATTAGGCCAAATAAAAGACATTATTGAAACTACTGTGACTAGGACACTAGAAAAGCAAATCTTTTTGATATTGCCTACGAATTCAAAGAATTTTTCGATGATGCTGGTAAGATAGTCGCTGAATCTTGTAACTCTAATCCTTTTGATCCATTGCATGCAAGGTGAGTTCCCTAATTCTGTTTCTTTTTTCAGCTGCAACACCACAAGATGCAAGGAACTCTATAATACCTCTTCATTTGTGTCACACCTTGTATCACAAATCAATGACACTCCGGCTGTCCGCGTGTATATGCTTGAACTACCTTTGAAAGCTTCAAAATGGGATTTTTATTAAATGCGAATCTCGAACGACCTTCGAAACTTTTGAAATAGGATTTTTATTCCACGGGACCAATAAAATCAAGTAATTTGCTTGCAAAATCAAGTATCCTTCAGTAACGAGCTTAACCAGATCAGGACGAAAAAATTACCTGAATAATAACAGCTTTTTGCAGCGAAAAGAGACCCGTGCGAATTACGGAAGGCGAACACGGAAAAGACTCTGGAAGAACAGCCGAAAATCGAACATGGAGAAGACGCTGGTAGAACAGTTGAAAGCCGAACATGGATAAGACGCTGGAAGAACAGCTGAAAGGCAAACATGAATAGGACGCTGGTAGAACAGCTGGAAGCCAAACATGCAGAAGACGCTGGTAAAACACCTGAAAGCAGAACATGAAGAAGACACTGGTTGAGTAAATGAAAGTACAATAGAACCGACTTATCTGCAATGTCAAATGGAGAATAAATACTTTACTCCTTCGAGGAGGTAAGTCAATTATATGCAAGTAGGGCAATTCTAGCCTGATAGTTCTTTCGCCTTGCATTTTGACCTTGCATTTTGTTCGAGTTCACTTCCGTTGTTTGTGGCATTGCTAAAATGTCCAATTGCTGCTTTGCATGGGTTATTCCCACATCTGTTTACGATTTGTATCATACTAATGAACATCAACAGAGCAGAATATAAAACAGGTTTCATGTTTAGCAATTGTAAACAAAGTTTAAATATAGAAACAAAATGTGACAAGCAAAATGCTTTAAGGGAAACCTAACAAGTCCTAAGCCTTCCCTAACACTGATCCAACTTAAAGTAGTATACCTAGAAAATCATCGAAACCACTATACTAATGGAAAACCCTACAACATCAATAATATGATACAAATTGAATATGATACGAAAGAGTGCCAATTATCTGTAATATATTTGTGAGACAAAATATTGATTGAGTTTGAATTTAAATGTAACTAATGAAGTTGGAGACTTTATTATATTTGAAATGGAAATTCACAATTTGACATCCTTTCAGATAAAGGAGAATTGAGATTCAACTTTATTAAACCTCGTTATATTGTACGACTCTCGATTTCTTATCGAGTGCGAGTGTTCATTTGACTGGTGCTGTAAGTATTCGAGGAGAAGCCTATCATGGTCATGATGAATAGTTTAACACAAATAGATTAGTATGTGTACGCTATCAAAATAATAAATTTTAGGAATATTCATTTATTTGAAATATATAATAGTGTGCCCTGTATAAGATAGATTATTTATAGCTCTGAATGCTTTCTTTTGCATGACTAACACGTTTACTGTTACATTTTCAATGCTTGCAAACCGGGCTCCAATTCTGTAGTAGATACAGACATGAACTAGTGAAAAATAAAAAATAAATGAACATTTTTGGCGGAAGAAAATAATGTAATTTAAGCAGGATTCTTATTGATTTTCCTTGGTTCATTTGAGATAAAATCTACTTGATATTTGAATGTATCATGACGGGCGAGACGCATGTCGAGCAGCCTAATGTAATCCCCATCACTAATATAAGTGTTACCCGCTTACAGCAAAGGAACATCAGTGTTGCGTTTGAATGAGAATGTTATACATTTGGTTTCATCATCTCTTAGGCTAATTTTAAAGGTGACGAGCCAACTATTTGCCGATATTATTTCATTGTTTATTTTTTTGGCGTCTTCTATATCCGTTTCTGATGATGAGGCGGACGAGATATCATCGCCGACAAATAAGATGAACTGAGATTTTATGAATTTGCAAGATCATTGCGAAGATTAGAATCATTGAACCTTGAGGGACGCCATGACAAATATTGAGAAGATTTGATTTACAGTCATTCATTACAGTAATAAGAAGCCCAACTCGGATTGTAGAATAGTATGGTCAATAGTATGGTCAATAGTATGGTCAATAGTATGATCACCGCCATCGAATGCCTTTTGAAAGTTAAAAACAAGAGAGTGTAATGTTATTGAATATTGATTTTGATACAAGGAATTCATTTGGTCTAAGATTGCTTGCCCTGTTGATTCTTTTCTCAGAAACCCATATTACCCACGATAAAGAATGGCTCGTCCTCTAAATATTTATACAGTTGTATGAATTTAATTTTTTCGAACATAAATCTAAACAGAGGAAATATTGAAATTTGACTATATTTACTGATATTCTCTACTTGACAAGTTTTGGAAATTGAAATTACTCTCGCAATTTTGAGGGATTGAGGAAATATACCGGATTCGAACGATCTATTTATCGTTGACACTAAAACACGAGACACGATATCACATACAATCTTCATAACTGTAATAGGTACCTTTTAATATATCACCGTCTTCTCCCTAAGAGATGTACTGTTTATTTTACATCTTGTGATGTTATAGGTTTAAGAATGAGGGTAATCCTCTTGCATGTAATGCGATGGATCAAAAGAGGAAGAGTTACAAGATTCAGCAATTAATTGTGTTACCAGAATTAACGAAACACTTGTTAAATACGCCTGCTGTAAGAACATCGTTTCTGTATCAGGTACCATTGGCCACAATAGTTTTAATCGTGCATTTTTTCAGTAATGGGTGGATAAAACAAATAATTCGATTCCGGTTGCTTTTTGTTATCATTGAAGTTTTTGAAGTTATCCATGAACTATTGTTTCACAGATGTATAACATATGACATTTTTTCAAACATGAGATGTTCCTTAACTCCAAAACGTAAAAAAGTATAAATCTGTACCACACAAATAGTTGAACTCCTCTATGCAGGGGTTTCCTATGTTGACATGGTTTTTATCACTTCCATAACCCAATCTAACCCCTCACAGTTTTACGTTGAATTTGCCACATATTTTTTACTTATCTTAAACAGACGTTCGGGGTATTTCTTTTACAAGTTTGTTATACTAATACTTCTCTTTTCCTTGTACTTGAAAAAATATAAAATGTTATACATAGCATCTGCTCGGATTGTTGAGACGAAGTTTTCGTTTTGATAGAATAGCTCTTACTAAAAGTTGAGTATAGTATATCAGAGTAATCTTCAATGGTATCATCAAGACTCTCGTTATCCATAATGCTTTGAAAATTGTGATAATTTCAGCTAAATTGCTTTGCCTACAGAGATTCATCGTTAAAATTGCTGATATTTTCTGGTGTTTTTAAGTTGGTCAACAAAGGATTTTTTAAACAAATACTCATTATTCCCTATTAAAAAATAGACCGGTGATCAGAAATGTCTGCAGCACATCCCAGACAGGAACTCATATGGGTACGTTCGGAATAAGTCGTCAATTAGTGTAGACGTAGCTGAAGTTTTAGATATTCCAGTATTCAAACAGTTGGTAAAATATGAAGTTTCGGCATCATTGTCTAAGTTGAGTAGATTGAAATTAAAACAACCACACAAAATAATGTCGATCTGCTGATATCGGTAATTTGCACAGCAAAATTGTCAACCTAGTCGGCAAAATCAATACATTTGGCCAAGTGTGTCTCAAAGATTGTACCAATCGTTATTTGTTTGGATTCATAGCATATTTTGAGAAATTGAAATTCGGTAAGATAGGGAGAGACAGAAAAATATGCGAGAGCTGCTAACTTTAAAGCAGTTACGAGCATATACACAGACACTCCCCCACTACGCGTCTTTTTTTCAAATGTGTAGTAGTCCGTCTGCCAGCTTCCAGTGAAGCAAATGATACCAAATTTATGATTCAGTGCTCAGAAAAGAGTGTGCGCACTGCCAAAATTAGCATTAACTGATCGTATATTGAAATGAATTACGGCGAAATCATCGTTCAACATGTATTTTATTTCAATAAGGTTATAATTATGTCAAAGAAATAACTATGCCATAATAATTATTCTAACCGTTCGGATTTAACTGCGGATATGTTACATTAAAATGATTTAAGTCAGCATCGAACTGGGAACAAAGTTTCTCTTCCTCATTATTTATCAATTTCTATAGTGAATGAATGTGTTTCGTTCGTTTATCAAGGTGGCAGTAAACTAAAATGGTCACACCATTGGCGAGGTGTATTATGAACAATGAAGAACATCCGTTCACGAGATGTTCTTCAACTCCAAAACGTAAAAAGGTATAAATCTGTACCACACAAATAGTTGAACTCCTCTATGCAGGGGTTTAGTATATAAGCATGGTTTTTATCACTTCCATAACCCAATCTAACCCGATCTCAGCTTCACGTTGATATATATTGAACCTGAAGAGATATTGCTCGCATTAGGGTAGGTACCACTGACTGCTTCTGAAAAAGATGTCCAGCAATAATAGAAAAACGCAACCTCGCTTCAGCACATCCTCTTTCTGCTTGACAACAGTGGCAAGTAGTAGCCTTAACAGCGGCAAGTGGTAGCATTAAAAAGACATTGGTAAGTGAAAAATTTCCAAGCAGTTATAAAAACTGAAGGCGAGGGTACACCGGACCTTCTCAACATGAGAGGACCAAAACCAGAAGCACCAGGAGCACCGTCACAGGGCTGGGTGCCTTTTCACTGCATCTATCAGCTATTGTGACGGGGCATCCACTAAGCCAAGCAATATTCTAACTCACTGGAATTTTGATGCTTGTTAGGGGGAAATTTATGGAAATAAGTAGGGTATCTCTCCTAAGAAAGCAAACTGACCATGTTACTTGCTGTCATGAACGTACCTTGAATTTTCCCAAAGTGGTGGGTATGTCTTATTACAGGGTATCCGAGAAGCCACGCAGTATTTGAACTCGCCTGTATTTGGATACCTGTTAGGATTTATTTACGGTAAATATATAGGATCTCTTCTTTAGAAAAGTAAACTGACCACAACACTTGATAGCGGGCTCGTAGCCATAGTTTTTACCCATGAAAGTGGCAGATTTTCCAATCTTTCATCGAACGGATTGGCAAAAATGTGTTATTTAACAACCTGTGAAGAGGCTACATACTTAAGTATAGAAAATAGAATGAACCTAAATTCCTTTTGCAATCAAATACAAATTACAGTATCTGTGAATTAGTCTTGTACGCGTCCTGGATAGCTACATTTGCAATAATAGTTCATTACACTATTTATTTCCGTACTGTTCCCTACACGCTGAATGAGCTATTCTCTGCAGTTGTGCTTCAATACGGCATCTGCAGTTAGTATATGATGATACGACATTGGCATATGCTGCTCGTTTCTGCTGTTAGTATATGATGATGCGACATTAGCACATGCTGCTCGTTTCTGCTGTTAGTATATGATGATACGACATTGGCATATGCTGCTCGTTTCTGCTGTTAGTATATGATGATACGACATTAGCACATGCTGCTCGTTTCTGCTGTTAGTATATGATGATACGACATTGGCATATGCTGCTCGTTTCTGCTGTTAGTATATGATGATACGACATTAGCACATGCTGCTCGTTTCTGCTGTTAGTATATGATGATACGACATTGGCATATGCTGCTCGTTTCTGCTGTTAGTATATGATGATACGACATTAGCACATGCTGCTCGTTTCTGCTGTTAGTATATTATGATACGACATTGGCATATGCTGCTCGTTTCTGCTGTTAGTATATGATGATACGACATTAGCACATGCTGCTCGTTTCTGCTGTTAGTATGTGATGATACGACATTGGCATTTGCTGCTCGTTTCTGCTGTTAGTATATGATGATACGACATTGGCACATGCTGCTCATTTCTGCTGTTAGTATATGATGATACGACATTAGCACATGCTGCTCGTTTCTGCTGTTAGTATATGATGATACAACATTGGCATATGCTGCTCGTTTCTGCAGTTAGTATATGATGATACGACATTGGCACATGCTGCTCGTTTCTGCTGTTAGTATATGATGATACGACATTGGCACATGCTGCTCGTTTCTGCTGTTAGTATATGATGATACGACATTAGCACATGCTGCTCGTTTCTGCTGTTAGTATATGATGATAC
>SDVV010024170.1:0-12630 GCA_016164225.1 Gammarus roeselii
TCAGCATCAGCAAATGCCTCAGCGTCAGCGGCCATCTCGGCGTCATCAGCGGCCACTTCGGCACCAACAGCAGCCGCTCAGGCACCGAAAGCGTTCACCTCATCGACGTAAATCCCGTCAGCGTTCACCATTGGCACAGGTCCTCTTGCTCTTCTCTCCACGGACCTTTTCCTGTGCATGCTCACGTAGTTCTTCAGGCCACGGCTTGTGGGGAACGACCGTCTACGCGCTGGTTCTTGGCTAGCGTGAACATGACCGACGATCGCTCACTCGATCCGTAGGGCTAGGTCACATTTGTGATAAGTTGGTCTTATCCCGATCTCCTGCTCACACCCAGCGCAGACATTGGTGCAGGACACATTAGCGATGGTGTGGACACCCGAGAGGTGCTGCCGGAAAGTCTGCTTGCGGTTGGTCCAACCCGAGGACGCGCAGGACCATGAGCATTCTAGCTCGGTGCAGCGAAGAGTACCCGGAACAGGGAAGTACAGACGGACAGAGTAAACGTCTCTGGTGGGCTGTCTCTCTACCGACCTCCTGTCGTCGTCTTGAGTCATCCCTTGGACGTCCTCGTCTGAAGTGGCACCGTGGTCTTCTACCCTGGAGCCCCGTCGTTGTCGGCCGCTGCCATCTTCATGTGACACTAAACTGACTACAAGCACATACGGACAGATTCAACGTCTTAGGTGGGCTGCCTCTCCACCGGCCTATTGTCTTCTTGAGTCACCTCTTTGACAGACTCGGCTGAAGTGGCACCATGGTCTTCTTCAGCTGGAGCCCCGTCACTCCCGTCACCCCTCGGCCTGCCTCGGCTGAAGCAGCACCGTGATCTTTGTCCGCTGGAACCCCGTCGCTGTCGTCTTCGGCCGGTGCTATCTCCGTGTAGTACTGTTCTTATTGACATTCTGTCATAATCAAGAAATTACGCTGATAAAAACACTATGCTTTGATCTCAGCCAAAAAGCCAAGAAGCGAGTTTTGGAGGTAGCCTCTCAGCCCTTTGCGGTGGAGATCCTTCATAATGCCATATTTCCAGGTAGCATCGTATGCTTTTCCGAAGTCGAAAAATATGTAAACCACATGTTTCCTTCTGACAAATGCCGGTCTAATGTTAGATTCCAGTCTTACAAGGTGGTCTATTGTAGAGTGGCGCTTGCGGCCGCCACACTGGATGTTGTTGAGGCCCGCATGCATTTCAAGGTAGTCGACAAGGTGCGAGTTGATCATTCTTTCCATAGTCTTACAGAAGACGCTGGTGAGAGCAATGAAGCGATAGTTATGTGGGTCACCATGGAATTTCCTGGGTTTGGGTATTGGGATAATTACAGATTCCCGCCATTGATCGGATAAAAATGAGTTTGAATACAGTGTGTTGAACACTTTTAATAAGTGCTCACGAGCACAATCTGAGAGATTCTTGATCATGTTGATGTGCACCCGGTCCGGCCCGGGTGAAGTTTTACGTGTATGGTCAATGGCGCACTGTAGTTCGTGAAGGAGAAAGGTTTGTTGTAGGCCTCTTCGTTTCTAGAAGTAAAGTTAAGATGTTCACTTTCTCGCAATTCCTTTTCCGGTTGGCAAGCAGCCGAGTAGTTTGGTGATTGCGAGATCTGGGTATAAGTCTGAGCTATTTTATTTGCGATTTACGCGTGGGAAGAATAAATTCTGCCTCCGTCTGAAAGAATGTTATTAGGTCGCTCGGGTTTTCCCTGGATGAGTCGAATTTTTTCCCACACCTGAGAGAGGGGGTGTTTTGGTTACAAGTGTTGACTGAGCCCATCTTTCTCGTTTCTTATCCACTCGAAGTTTTCGATCGACAGAAGTTGCCCTTTTCCCCGCTATTCGGTTCCTGGGGGACCGTGCACGTCGGTAGGCATTGTATAGCCTTTCACGCTTATCTCTTGCTTTTTGCACCTCCGGCACCCCCGTGGTTTTGGAAAGAAGGTTGAAGGGGCATATTGAGGAATGCTTGCCTCGGCTGCAGCTTGAAACTTTTCGTGTAGTTGGACGACGATGTCGTGTAACGAAATGATTCCGGAGATGTCATCATTATCGCTCTAGCGGATGTGTACCGAGTATTCCTCCCAGATGGCTTTCCGATAGTTGAATCGAAGTTCTTGTGGGGCAGGGTTTATTGGTTAGTTGGTGAGAAGCGATATGATCTCTGGGTTATGGTCGCTGTCGTGTGTTGAAAGCAAAACTCCTTAGTCGAGTTGGGGTGCCAGAGTGGGGAGCATCTTTCGGGGGTGATTCGGGGGGGTTGTCCGTCGTTGAGAAGGACCAGGTTGTAAGTGTTTACGGTGTTAGCCATTATCACTCCCCTGGGGTCAGTTTTCACGCATCGCAATGTTGCATAATAGCTGTTGAAGTCTCCATGGAGGAGTAATGGCGCGAGCAGTTGGTTAAGCAATTCGGTCATTAGTGCTTCCGAGAGGTCATGGCTTCGTGAAGTGTAGATAGATACCACTGTTATAGGTCTTGAGGCGCATATCTTTATAGCGAAAGCTTGGAGTTCTGTCCTCAGAGGAAAGGGGAGGTGAGGTACACTTATGTGGATCATAAGTGCCACTTCGCCGTGAGCAGTCACGTTGGTGTGGCCTTCGCGACGGGGTATGATATATTGTGGGATTCTGGAGGTAGCGGTCTCTCGAGTTTGATCTCTTAGAGGCCAATTACCGAAGTCTTATGGGTGGCGATCAAGGATAGTAATTCGTCTTTCTTGTTTTTGAAGTAGTTACTCTCTCACGGAGAACGCAAATACGAAGGAATAAGATAGGGCTCGATTAGCGGTGGGGAGAGGGTTGGCCGGAGTCAGGCGGGCGGGATCGGAACTGGTTTGGGCGCGTGAGTCAGCTAACAGGTGACTCATTCGGACGGACGGCTTATATAAATATAAGTTAGTAGGATATATAAATAAATTATATACATATCTATTTATATATATATATATATATATATATATTTACATATAGGTCACCTTAGGTATTTTCATCGCATTTCAATGCTAGGCATACTGTATTGCAATCCATTGCATGTCATGTGGCGCATCTGCAATTTCAATGCTAGTTCTCTGAGTGTTTAGGGATAATAATAACAGTTACATAATAATTTACATGCAGTATAAAAGGTTAACCCCCCCCCTCCCCACATATTCTTCTTCCTGCACGAATGTTGATTTCCGGGCACTTTCATGATGAATTTTTCTACCTGGCTAACGACTTGATCCGATCACTATTGATCAATTTACGCGTTTCATAAATTTAGTTTGTTTAATGGTTTTTTCTGCGATTGTATTATTCATAACTGTATCTACGATATTCGCACTGGTTTTCTTTTCATTTGATATATATGTTGTCATATTATGACCAAATGTCACATCACACGTGATTTGTTGTCAGATATATGAGCTTATTTGTAAATCGATTAAATAAAAAAATATTATCAATGAAATAACTGGAGTTATGATATATATAATTTGACGATGCTCGGAAACACGAGATATCTCCATGCCGCCAGCTAATGTTCTAATAATTTACTTTGAGCTCAGTTATATATTCATACTCTTATGTTGGGCCTAATTCATACATCGCTACTCATCATAAGCATGATGTCACCAAGACGCGTTAGGCCGTCAAAACGCTCTGGAGATAGGTGGTGCAAAAACACCCTGGAGATAAGTGGTGCGAAACAGCACTGGAGATAGGTGGTGCGAAACAGCCCTGGAGATAGGTGGCGCGAAACATCCCTGAAGATAGGGGTCCAGAAAACGCCCTAGTGGCGTGTAGGGTACGTCAGTACAGCCTTGCTCCAACACGTTAGGGTGTCAGTCTTGGGTGAGAGAGCTGGGCTTAGACGATACCCCAGCCTGCCCATCCCACCAGCCAATGAGAGAGCGGAACTCATACGATGCCCCGCCCCGACACCCCCCACCAGCCAATGAGAGAGCAACCTCGGATGTTGAGTGCGCACCGATCACGGTGCTGCGGGAGAACCATACGTGTAGTGGTTTGAAGTAGACCTGCGTTTGATTGTTCCCCAGAGGTCAGTTATCTAAAGTGAACATATATTTTTTTTATTTTAGTATCAGTGTAATGATACGTGGTATTGTAGAAGAATAGCGGTATTGTTATCGTTATTTTGGGTGTTTCCACGCTATCCACGTTATATTGTCATTCATGCTCATGAGTGCAGTGTTGAGTGCTCACGTGAGCTTATCTATTGGTCGCGAAAAAGTACTACCTCCCGCAAGGAGAGCGATGATATACATGTTTTACCCTGCATAGTCGAACATCTTTCGTTTGCAAGTTTATGGTGTTCTGTGATCGGTGTATCCTGCACTGCGTCCTACGTCATACTGACAACGAACCGCTTGTAGACAACAATGTTTGATCTATCTAGACAATAAAACATATATGTTCAAGTATATATTTATTTATTTATTGCATAGTTACATAGCAGCATAGTTACAACATCTTAGGAACATTTAAATGGTTACAACATCTTATGAACATTTACATCAACATCTTAGGAGTATTTGCAGAATAAATCCTGAAGACGTGGATATACTTTCACCCCAAGTGTACTCACCAAAGACGGCTTCCCTAGGCGCACGTCTCTTCCAAGTTAAATTCATGTTTACATTGACATCATCATCCACGACACATCGCTTCCTCTTTTTAGTGACGGTAGGTTCAACTTCAATTGATTTTTTGGGGATAACTGGATGCCCATAAGCTAGAGTTAGGCACGGGTCAACATAGTAGCGCTTATTTTCAAACCTACTGAGGCAATTTTTAATAGTGTGTAAAGGCTTGAAGCTGGCATGCTTGTGCGCGAATGTTGTGCAGGGTCTCAAAGTGTGTGTATGTTTTCTGGCTACGAATATCTCTGTATTGTTCATGTCTGATTTTGGCTTGTGTCTAATAATTGACACTTTTAGCAGCCGATTTTGTAGCGTCGGATTTGAGCAACGTACTGTAACACTTTGGTTGCAAGCAAATGATTTCACTCGGTTAGTCATTGGCTGTTTTGCTTTTCATTAGTCCCCGCTGTCCTTTCTTTGTTCCATCAAACAAAGGATAATTTTTGGGGTAGTAGAAAAAGTCCATGTATTCAGCCAGAGGAGGTTTCCGCATTTCTGTCTCAATATTGTCTTCACCTTTGAACTGGACCAGCAACGAGTCTGTGTCCGAGTAGATGAGCAAGACGTTGTCACCGTATTTGGGTTTCAGAGTGTCATAAAAGAAGCTGCAGACTTTTGCTTTAGCTTTGTCAAGCACGTAGAATGCAATTTGGAGTGTGTGAACCATTTGGAATTTTTTTTGCTTTAGGATCATGATGACTGTTTCGGTGTCGATGACGTAGCAGTTTTTCAGGAGGGGGTTGACAGCGTGTTTTCGGAACTCGCTGGCTGTGTACACAAACTTTGCCTCTAGACTTCTGTTGAGCGGATTGAAAAGAAGCTTCCCGTATATACTGTTTGAAAGCAATTTATCTAGGGACTTTTTAAAGAGTTCGTAGACTCTTGATGATTTTTGGATATTTTTCATAGAGAAGGATTTGAAGACAGGTTCCTGTTTCATTCGAAAAATTCGGTGAATCTTGGTGACTTGCAGTCCTTGCCTGAGGAGTACTTGCAGTCATTCCAGGGCCACGAGGTAGTCAGTTTAGGGGCAGATGACTAGCAACCAGCTTACGATCTGCTCGTTTTCAGTTTTTCAGGTGGGTGGAGCTTGCCAAGAGATTTTTTGTGAAGGGCAAAACATCGTCCAAACTGACTTCTTTGTGATGTAGTAGTAGTGGCATCTCGTCTGTTTTTCATGCAACTTTGTCGCTGACTTAGGCATCGCCGAGCTTACACCCAAGCCCAATGCTTGAATTTCTTCGGGTGTGAGTTCGTGAATTTCCCCAATGATATGGGGTACACTCAAGCATCCGGCATAAAGACTGTTAAAGTCCCACATTGCTGCTGAAGTAGTGGTAGTAGTAGTTGCTTCAGTTTTCCACCGGATTCCCAACGCAAAGTTAATGTAGACTCCCCCGTAGGACAATTGAGGAGTGGCAAAGTAGGTGCAGCGTAGATTACGAGTAGATTCAATGCAGGTTCCGCGTATGTTCAACGCAGATTCAGAGTAGTTCCAACGCAGCCTCCGAGTAGGTTCAACAGAGATACAGAGTAGATTTAACATAGATACAGTGTAGGTTTAACATAGATACAGAGTAGGATTAACGTTGATACAGAGTAGGTTTAGCGTAGATTTGGGAAGGGGAAGCAAAGGCTCCAGGGTTCAGAGGTGCCTCAAGAGGGTCCCACAATTTCACAAGAGGGTCCATAAGGGTGTCAAGAGTGTTAAAAAGGCCAAAGAAAGGTCCAAGTGGGTCACCCCAATTCCTCCTGGTCTTCCGAGTCCCCCGGGTTCCCGAAACCCCGGGTCCCCCGAGTCCTGCGGGTCCCACGAGTACCCCTCTTCCCTGGGTCACCTTGTCTCAACCAACCTCGATACACATAATGAAATCCAATGCAAAGTTTATCGTGAAAAAATGGCGAAGAAAAACAATTGAGCCCAAGAAAGAAGAAATAATAAAATACTGAAATAAAGTGTTAATGATCTATAAAATGAATAATCATCCATTTACCCCAATGCAGTTGAAGACACAGGTAGTTTAGGGTCAAAGTCTTTTTATCGGGGATTGTTTATTTTGGTAAGACCCCCGTCTGTGTCACAAATCCGCCTCTTGTATTTCTGACAATGAAGTGCAGTAGATCGATATCTTTGACCAGCTCCAGCTTCATCTTGCCTTCGTAGTAGGTAGCTTGCATTGCAAAGCCATGCGCGCTCTCAAAATGGACGGGATCCAAGGTGTAGTTGCTTGTCATGGTCTCCCTAAACTTTTGGAAGACCTCGGCCAGTAGCAACGTGTCGATGAGGAGGAAGATGATCATGTGGTCACGAAGAGTCTTGCAATTGGCTGCCTGTCACATTTCAATCACTTCAGCAAAATCAGAGTCCGATATTCATTTACCTCGAAGTGGACTGTAAAAGTCTTGTTGCGATGAGATGTCAGTTTGGTCCAGCACAGAATCAGATGTGATGGCCTCATAGCAGAAATGTCCTTTTCGAGTAGCGAGTTCTAGAACTTTGCCACTGTACTCGAGACTTGTGAGAGGAGATTTGAAAAGCGGCATGTCATTGCCACTGTCTTCAAGATTTTTGGCAAGACTATCTAAACTTGAGTTGAGAAAGAAGTAGGAGTCGATGAACTTGACACCGTACTTGCTCGTGGCATCGTTCAAGGAGACAGAGATGCTGAACATCTTGTCTTACTGTTTCGGCAACACACGGATGTTCGAGAAATTAGTGCCGTCCAATCCTCTTAATATGTAGCGCATATCATAGACTGATGCATTATGAGCAATACAAGGCATCAACCGTCCTGTAGAATTTAAGCTCAACACTGGTTACTGTTTTAATGCTCCGACCAATACCTTCTAGCTCCTGTTTCTCTAATTTATTCTGCAAATCTACCCCGAGATCCTCAATCAGCTCACCTAAATCTGTGTTTTTTTTGGAGCTGGATAGCTCTTGTGTCAAGAACCCAGTCCTTGCCATCTACAGATGCACCCTCAACTTGTTTGCTCATTTTAACGTTTACAATGCATTGGAGTCTTTAGAATTTGCCTAATTTATATTCAGTGTATGCCTCTAATTCCTCAAATCCTAATGTAATCATGGAAGATATGTTGACATGTTCAGTGTATGGTATAAATGTTGAAGTTAAGAACACGTTTTTCAAACATTCCTTTAGAGGTAGGCGGATAAAACATAGGCTCACGTATCGGATCAGTAGGCTGAGTGACAAACTGTTCCTGAGCAGTAGGCTGAACTCTGGCTTGTTCCTGAATGGGGACACCTGCGGGTTGCGAACTTGCGGACATTGCGAGGCTAGGCTGCGAGGTTGCGAAGCTTGGTTGTGGAGTTGCGAGGCTAGGTTGCGGACAGGTCTCACTTCGGTACAGGGCACTCCCTGCATCCTCCAACAATGGCGTGTTCGCCATCACCATATCGTTTTGGTTTATCCTACAAGCAAAAAACAAATACATATTAGATTAACAAATAACAAAGATATATCTAGAATAAAAGACTAACAAACTTACTGAAAGATATTTCTATAAATAGACATGTTACTTATATTTCAAGGGAGGTGTGTCGCCGACAAGAACATGAGCACATATAATGCCTGAACTGCAGCATCCGACCTTTTATGCAACAGTTGCCATACACCGCCAGATAACTTAACCATACACTGCCAGATGTACGACTGACACCGACCCTGTATATACGTATGGGCGTATATCTACATGGTGCCGGCACCGGAGCCGGCACCAACCCTGTTTATACATATTAATGTGTGTGTATATCTACATCCGCCACCGACCCTGTATATAAATATAAATGTGTGTGTGTTTATCTACATGGTACCGACACCGACCCTGTATATACATATAAATGTGTGTGTATACACAGGGTCGGTGCCGGCATCGGCGCCAAACCATGTAGATATACACACACACATTTATTTATATTTATATGGCACCGACCATGTATATACATATAAATGTGTGTGTTTATACAGGGTCAGTGCCGGCACCATGTAGATATACACACATAGATTTATATGTATATACAGAGTCAGTGTCGGCACCGGTGTCGGCACCATGTAGATATACACATATTTATACGTATATACAGGGTCAGTGCCGGCACCATGTATATATGCACAAACATTCATGTGTATATACAGGTCGGTGCCGGTCTTCATCTGGCAGTGTATGGTTAAGTTATCTGGCGGTGTATAGCAACTGCTGCTCTTGATCTTATCGTTCCATAACCGAACATTACGTGAAACTACACACACGCACACACTCATACACATTTGCACAAAATACCCTTTTAACAATTAAAATTAATTAATCTTGATTGAAATTGCAAACCTCCAGTAAATATGCTATAGGTGATTGTCATTTTTTTGGCATATGGAAGGTGAAAACATGATCTATATGCTTTGGAAGATACCAACTTGTGCGAACCGATATACATAATTCAGACTTACAATCTACGAATAGAGTGATTTTTTACATCAAGTTTGTACAAATCCAATAGACTAGTTCCACAAGTCAACCTAAAACCTGATCCAGATCCAACATCAGGACGTAAAATATACCAATATTTTCTAACACTACACCAAATTTAGTCGAATTTATATCTAACAAACATATATTCCTATGATTATTGTGATTTATATTCATACATTTTGTTGACTGTGGCCCTTACATCACAAGTCTATAGTAAAATGTTAAAATGGATATAATGAATGCTCAAATAAGTCAGATACTCTGAATTTCAACGAAATCTCATAACAACACCTGAATCAAGCAATCATTTTAACTGTACAAACTGCAAACGGTTTAACATATTAATAAAAGTATGACGAGTGGGAATGAGCATCTAGTAAAAGCATGCCACCGAAATACATAATTGAGATCTACAATAAAGTGCTGGAGTATTTCCACACTAACACTTTATACAAATCCGGTATACTAGTTCACCAAAACAACTCAAAATAGTACCACAGATCCAATATCGAGAGGTAAAACATCACCATTACATCCAATTAAGCGAATTTATACCCAACTCTACATCACTACAACCTAATAAAGTTATATTCCTATGATGACCGTTTCAAATTGTGTAACCGCAATAAAATAATCAAGCAAGTTTCTCTACTCTACCCTAACCAACATTGATTAGGTATGATATACAGTGTATCCTACCTACCCAAAATAATATATCCTACAGCAATATAGAAGGTGTATGGCTAATCAATACATGATGCCGAGATACATTACCAATCTTGTAATTAATAAAAATAAAAATAATCCTATACTTCAACTCCTAAGGTGATCTGAAACAGGAGTTAAATCGGATACTAACATATAAGTCTTACCGAAAACATATCTGACAGTAAAACAAACACCGAGTTCATGCGGAATAAAGTAATAATGCTACGATATCCATTCAATCTGAAACAAAATCCTAAACCTTACTGATGCTATGCTTCTAGTAGCACAAAATTAAATCTCACAGTCATAACAACGAAATCTACAATGCTTTATTAAGTCACTTCTCAGCACGTTCCCCTGATATGGAACAAAAGTGAGAAGCAACACCAAGTCATGGTACAACTCCTCAGAAATACCATGCATCTGTTTAGTACATCTTCTATGAACAGCTTCGAGCAAAGTCACATCCTGCACATAACCAAGAAACCATCCACAGGTACAGTTGTTAAGAATGGAACTGACATGAGTCACAAAGAGTATAGCCATGAAATCTGAGCTTCTGTTCGCTGTCGACCTAAATAAATCGCTACAAGGACCAGCAGCACGTCGCATAATCTCTTTTACAAACCCATGGAACTTGGGGCCGACATCCGCATGAACTTACAAAATCACGTTGAACTTGGACGAAGTCCAAATGACTACCAAAGAGTGCAAAACCGCCTCTACACCAGGACCCATCCATCCAGCGTCTTCTAAAACGCTAAACGACGCACTTGCTAGGGTTCAATGACAAAATTCCACAAAGATGCAGTACTGATTTATACCACATAAACATATATTCATATGACCACCATGGAAAAAAAATCATACGATAATAATAAAATAAATACGTAATTCTCTACTCTGCCCGAATTAACAATAAAAACTATAATATACGAGGGTATCCACCATAGTAACGGTCTACTTATACAAATAGACATATACGCAACGAGCTTTTGCCTATGGAACTCCTCTAACTACTCCAAAACATTGAAGTATGACGTTATTTCTACAATAAATATACAATAAACAAACAACAAGACCAAGCTTGTTACAAATCCAATCTTCTATAGCTATATTACCCACGTCAATTATTGTAACAAAATGTAAAATATACATAGAACACTAAAATATAAAACAATTCAGTAAATACACAGGAAATAATGTTCTCCTTTGCAGATAAAATCGTAATATATCCTAATATTCCTATAATTTTCTAAAATAGCTACAACCATGAATTGAAGATGAAAACGCTTCAGGAAATATACAAAGCTGAATGCAATATACTAAAACGCTTGAGTTTTTTTTAAATAAGAACATGAATTGTCTACCATACCCAAAACATACATTACAAACTATGAAGTAGCTACTAGAAAAAACTAGCATGTAACCTACCAAACAACTAACGTTAAAAGTAACCAAGACATGTGACCGATATACATAACTGAAACCTACAGTAAAGGATGTGGAGTACTCCTACACGAGCAGGCAATAGTATATACAATCTGATGGATTTTTTTCTCACAGGCAAACCAAAACAATTTTTTAACTAAAGTATCCACGACTTAATCGTAAGAGAGACATATATTATAAAAATACCAAAATGATTGCGCCTGTAATAATGTGCTACATGAACGATGCAAACATAAAATATCCTAAAATTCCTATACCTGCATGCAATAACCATTCAAAATTCCGAAACAAAACAAATTTAACGTATATCAACCGATCATTTCTTTTAATACATAACACAATAGAATAACTGACAATAATTTCATATCGTATAGGTAAGCTCCAGCTGCTCTCGCTGAGGGGAGCATCCGACCGATACTCACTATAGAAAAAATCGAGATAAGACTACCCGAACATACTACAGCCGCTTGGTAACGGTCCATTTGGAACATGCGGATACACGGTGTCACCGAGATATTAGGTTCAAACTTGTTTAGTGCGTTATGGGGTAGATAGAATCTCGTAGCAAAGCTGCTGCATCAACCCAAAATACAAACATCAACCCGTCAACTGCCTAACTAATATGCCATACTATCTCCCTTTACATATGAAATAAACAGATGGAAAATACTAAACGTTGCTCAAATCTAACGTCAGGCTGGTACCAAGCAGGGCCGAACGCACGCTAAGGCTGCAAAGCGAGTTATAAAAGAAACCTACCATGTTATTCCTATAAACCATATATATATATATATATACAATCTAAAGATACACCAAAAAAATATATATGCTAATCCAAGCACTAGGCACCCACCAACCATCCACCGAATGAGTTATTTATACCCTAATTATATATGATTATGAACATAGTATACACATAAAATATATAAAATCAATAAACCAGACAAAAATATATAATGATAGAGACACTCATAACATAGGAATAATGTCAATCAGCCATGGAAAAGTACAACATGATGAAGAACAGATAAGAGCAAGCTCACCTGACAACATTTCCAGAGGCGCGATGCACTTATTGTCTTAAGGGTCCCTACGCCTCCCAACCCCCTCCAAAACATGAAGGATAAGCTTATTTCTATCTACAATAAATAAATGTATACAAGGATAAACAGTAAGTGAGCAAGCAATCCATCGGAAGAAACATATATTTATGGGGGCCCTTTGTCCCCCCCCCCCGTCCAAAATGAGATGAAGGCATATTCCTACCAGAACCGAATAAATATATAATGAACAGCAATAAGGAACCAAGTATGCCCAATACAGTCATCTTAAAGAAA
>SDVV010024171.1:0-12630 GCA_016164225.1 Gammarus roeselii
AGAGGTTGTATGATGGGATGGAGTGACTGTATGATGAGATGAAGAGGTTGAATAATGGTATGGAGAGGCTGTATGATGGGATGGAGAGGCTGTATGATGGGATGGAGAGGATGTGTTGTGGGATGGAGAGGCCAAATGATGGGATGGAGATGCTGTATGATGGGATGGAGAGGATGTATGATGGGATGGAGAGGATGTATGATGGGACGGAGAGGCTGTATGATGAGATGGGGAGGCTGTATGATGGGATAGAGAAGTTGAATGATGACATGGAGAGGCTGTATGATGGGATGGAGAGGCTGTATGATGGGATGGAGAGGCTAAATGATGAGATGGAGAGGCTGTGTGATGGGATGGAGCGGCGGTATGATGGGATGGAGAGGTTGTATGATGGGATGGAGAGGCTGTAGGATGGGTTGGAGAGGCTGTATGATGGGATGGAGAGGCTGTAAGATGGGATGGAGAGGCTGTACCATGGGATGGAGAGGCTGTACCATGGGATGGAGAGGCTGTATGATGGGATGGAGAGGCTGTATGCTGGGATGGAGAGACTTACGATAGGAGGGAGAGGATGTATGATGGGATGGAGGGGCTGTAAGATGGGATGGAGAGGCTGTATGATGGGATGGAGAGGCTGTATGATGGAATGGAGAGACTGAATGATGGGATGGAGAGGCGGTATGATGGGATGGAGGGGCTGTATGATGGGATGGAGACGCTGTAGGATGGGTTGGAGAGGCTGTATGATGGGATGGAGAGGCTCTAAGATGGGATGGAGAAGCTGTATGATGGGATGGAGAGGCTGTATGATGGGATGGAGAGGCTGTATGATGGGATAGAGAGGCCCGTATGATGGGATGGAGAGTCTGTATGATGGGATGAAGAGGATGTATGATGGGATGGAGAGGCTGAATGATAGGATGGAGATGCTGTATGATAAGATGGAGAGGATGTATGATGGGATAGAGAGGCTATATGATGGGATGGAGAGTCTTTATGATGGGATGGAGAGGCTGTATGATGGAATGGAGAGACTGAAAGATGGGATAAAAAGGCTGAATGATGGTATGGAGAGGCTGTATGATGGAATGGAGAGACTGAATGATGGGATGGAGAGGCGGTATGATGGGATGGAGGGGCTGTATGATGGGATGGAGAGGTTTAGGATGGGTTAGAGAGGCTGTATGACGGGATGGAGAGGCTGTAAGATGGGATGGAGAGGCTGTATGATGGGATGGAGAGGCCGTACCATGGATTGAGAGACTGAAAGATGGGGTAAAGAGGTTGAATGATGGTATGGAGAGGCTGTATGATGGGATTGAGAGTCTGTATGATGGGATGGAGAGGATGTATGATGGGATGGAGAGGATGTATGATGGGCTGGAGAGGCTGTATGATGGGATGGAGAGGATGTATGATGGGATGGAGAGGATGTATGATGGGATGGAGAGGCTGTATGATGGGATGAAGAGGATGTACGATGGGATGGAGAGGCTGAATGATATGGAGATGCTGTGTGATGGGATGGAGAGGATGTATGATGGAATGGAGAGGCTGAATGATGGGATAGAGAGGCTGTATGATGAGATACAGAGGATGAATGATGGGATGGAGAGGCTGTATGATGGAATGGAGACGGTGTATGATGGGATGGAGATAATGCATGGTGGGATGGAGAGGCTATATGATGGGATGGAGGGAATGTATGATGGGATGAAGAGACTTTATGATGAGATGATATGCTAGATGATGGGATGGAGAAGACGTGTGATGGGATGGAGCGAATGTATGATGAGTTGGAGAGGCTGTATGATGGGATGGAGAGTATGTATGATGAGATGGAGAGGCTGTATGATGGTATGGAGAGGCTGTATGATGAGATGGAGAGGCTGTATGATGGGATAAAGAGGCTGTATGATGGGATGGAGAGGATGTATGATGGGATGGAGAGGCTGTACGATGGGATGGATTTGATTTGAGTCCCATTTCCACCGGAGCCTCAACGTGAATCATAATAGGCTCTCCCGCAGAGCGCGGATGGGATGGAGAGGCTGTATGATTGGAAGGAGAGGCTGTATAATGGGATGGAGAGGCTGTATGATGAGATGGAGAGACTTTATGATGGGATGGAGAGATTTTATGATGGGATGGAGAGGATGTGTGATGGTATGGAGATGATGTATGATGAGATGGAGATGATGTATGATGGGATGGAGAGGCTGTTTGATGGGATGGAGTGGCTGTATGATCGGATGAACAGGCTGTAGGATGGGATGGAGAGGCTTTATGATGGGATAGAGAGGCTGTATGATGGGCTGGAGATGATGTATGATGGGATGGAGAGGCTGTACGATAAGATGGATTTGATTTGATTTTAGTCCCTTTTCACCGGAGCCTCAACGTGAGTCAAAATAGGCTCCCCCGCAGGTCGCGGATGGGATGGAGAGACTGTATGATGGGATGGAGAGGCTGTTTGATGGGATGGAGAGGCTGTATGATGAGATTGAGGGACTTTATGATGGGATGGAGAGACTTTATGATGGGATGGAGAGTATCTGTGATGGGATGGAGAGTATGTATGATGAGTTGAAGAGGCTGTTTGATGGGATGGAGAGGCTATAAGATGGGATGGAGAGGATGTCTGATGGGATGGAGATGATGTATGATGAGATGGAGATGATGTATGATGGGATGGAGAGGCTGTTTGATGGGATGGAGAGGCTGTATGATGAGATGGAAAGGCTGTATGATGAGATGGAGAGGCTGTTTATTGGGATGGAGAGGCTGTATGATGGGATGGAGAGGCTGTAAGATGGAATGGAGAGGCTGTATGATGGGATGAAAAGGCTGAATGATGGGATGGAGGGGCTATATTATGAGATGGAGAAGATGTATAATGGGATGGAGAGGCTGTATAATGGAATAGAGAATATGTATGATTGGATGGATTTGATTTGATTTGGGCCTCATTTTTCCACCAGAGCATGCTGGGATGGAGAGGCTGTATGATGGGATGGAGAGGCTGTATGATGGGATGGAGAGGCTGTATGATGGGATGGAGAGGATGCATGATGGGGTGGAGAGGCTGTATGATGGGATGGAGAGGCAGAATGATAGGATGGATAGGCTGAATGATGAGATGGATAGGCTGTATGATGGGATGGAGAAGCTGCATGATGGGATCGAGAGGCTGTATCATGGGATGGAAAGGCGAAATGATAAGATGGAGAGGCTGTATAATAGGATGGAGATGTTATATGGTGGGATGGAGAGGCTGTATGATGGGATAGAGAGGCTGTATGATGGTATGAAGAATCTGATTAATGTTATGGAGAGGCTTCATGATGGGATGGAGAGGCTGTATGGTGGGAAGGAGAGGATGTATGATGGGATGGAGAGGCTGTATGATGGGATGAAGAGTATGTATGATGGGATGGAGAGGCTGAATGATTGGATGGAGATGCTGTAAGATGGGATGGAGAGGATGTATGATGGGATGGAGAGGATGTATGATGGGATGGAGAGGCTGTATAATGAAATAGAGAGGCTGAATGATGGGATAGAGATTTTGAATGATGAGATGGAGAGGCTGTATGATGGGATGGAGAGGCTGTATGATGGGATGGAGAGGCTGTATGATGGGAAGGGTAGGCTAAATGATAGGATGGAGAGGCTGTGTGATGGGATGGAGAGGCGGTATGATGGGATGGAGGGGCTTTAAGATGGGATGGAGAGGCTCTAGGATGGATGGCGAGGCTGTATGATGGGTTGGAGAGGCTGTGTGATGGTATGGATAGGCTGAATGATGGGACGGAGACTATGTATAATGGGATGGATAGGCTGTTTGATGGGATGGAGAGGCTGTATGATGAGATGGAAAGGCTGTATGATGAGCTGGAGAGTCTGTATATTGGGATGGAGGGGCTGTATGATGGGATGGAGAGGCTGTATGATAGGATGGAGAGATTATATGGTGAGATGGAGAGGCTGTCTGATGGGATAGAGAGGCTGTATGACGGGATGAAGAGGCTGATCAATGGTATGGAGAGGCTGCATGGTGGGATGGAGAGGCTGTGTGATGGGAAGGAGAGGATGTTTGATGGGATGGAGAGGCTGTATGATGGGATGAAGAGGATGTATGATGGGATGGAGAGTATGTGTGAGGGGATGGAGAGTATGTATGATGAGTTGAAGGGGCTGTTTGATGGGATGGAGAGGATGTATGATGGGATGGAGAGGATGTTTGATGGGATGGAGAGGCTGCATGATGGGATGAAGAGGATGTATGATGGGATAGAGAGGCTGAAGGATTGGATGGAAATGCTGTATGATGGGATGGAGAGTATGTGTGATGGGATGGAGAGTATCTAGGATGAGTTGAAGGGGCTGTTTGATGGGATGGAGAGGATGTATGATAGGATGGAAAGGCTGTATGATGGGATGGAGAGGCTGTATGATGGGATGGAGAGGCTGTATCATGGGATGAAGAGGATGTATGAAAGGATGGAGAGGCTGAATGATTGGATGGAGATGCTGTATGATGGGATGGAGAGTATGTGTGATGGGATGGAGAGTATGTATGATGAGTTGAAGAGGCTGTTTGATGGGATGGAGAGGCTATATGATGGGATGGAGAGGATGTATGATGGGATGGAGAAGATGTATGATGAGATGAAGAAGATGTTTGATGGGATGGAGAGGCTGTTTGATGGGATGGAGAGGCTGTATGATGGGATGGAAAGGCTGTATGATGAGATGGAGAGGCTGTATAATGGGATGAAGGGGCTGTATGATGGGATGGAGAGGCCGTATGATGGGATGGAGAGGCTGAATGATGGGATGGAGAGGCTGTGTGATAGGATGGAGAGGCGGTATGATGGGATGGAAGGACTGTATTATTGGATGGAGAGGCTGTAGGATAGGAGATGGGTTAGAGAGGCTGTATGATGGGATGGAGAGGCTGTATGATGGGATGAAGAGGCTGTATGATGGGATGAAGAGGATGTATGATGGGATAGAGAGGATGTATGATGGAATGGAGAGGCTGTATGATTGGATAGAGAGGCTGTATGATGGGATGGAGAGACTGTATGATGGAAAGGGTAGGCCAAATGATGGGATGGAGAGGCTGTGTGATGGGATGGAGAGGCGGTATGATGGGATGGAGGGGCTGTATGATGGGATGGAGAGGCTGTATGATGGGTTGGAGAGGATGCATGATGGGGTGGAGAGGCTGAATGATGGGATGGAGAGGCTATATTATGAGATGTAGAAGATGTATAATGGAAAGGAGAGGCTGTATAATGGGATGGAGAATATGTATGATGGGATGGAGAGGCTGTGCGATGGGATGGAGAGGCTGTATGATGGGTTGGAGAGGATGCATGATGGGGTGGAGAGGCTGTATGATGGGATGGAGAGGCAGAATGATAGGATGGAGAGGCTGAATGATGGGATGGATAGGCTGTATGATGGGATGGAGAAGCTGCATGATGGGATAGAGAGGCTGTATCATGGGATGGAATGGCGGAATGATGAGATGGAGAGGCTGTATGATAGGATGGAGAGGTTATATGGTGGGATGGAGTGGCTGTATGATGGGATGAAGAGGCTGATTAATGGTATGAAGAGGCTGCATGGTGGGATGGAGAGGCTATATGATGGATGATGGGAAGGAGAGGATATATGATGGGATGGAGAGGCTGTATGATGGGATGAAGAGGATGTATGATGGGATGGAGAGGCTGAATGATTGGATGGAGATGCTGTATGATGGGATGGAGAGGATGTATGATGGGATGGAGAGGATGTATGATGGGATGGAGAGGCTGTATGATGAAATGGAGAGGCTTTACGATGGGATAGAGAGGCTGAATGATGAGATGGAGAGGCTGTATGATGGGATAGAGAGGCTGTATGATGGGATGGAGAGGCTTTATGATGGAAAGGGTAGGCCAAATGATGGGATGGAGAGGCTGTGTGATGGGATGGAGAGGCGGTATGATGGGATGGAGAAGCTTTATGATGGGATGGAGAGGCTGTAGGATGGGATGGAGAGGATGTATAATGGGATGGAGAGGCTGCATGATGGGATGGAGAGGCTGTATGATGGAATGGAGAGGCTGTATGCTGGGATGAAGAGGCCTTATGATGGGATGGAGAGGCTGTATGATGGGATGGAGTGACTGTATGATGGTATGAAGAGCCTGAATATTGGTATGGAGAGGCTGTATGATGGGATGGAGAGGCTGTATGATGGGATGGAGAGGATGTATGATGGGATGGAGAGGCTGTATGATGGGATGAAGAGGATGTATGATGGGATGGAGAGGCTGAATGATGGGATGGAGATGCTGTATGATTGGATGGAGAGGATGTATGATGGGATGGAGAGGCTGAATGATGAGATACAGCGGATAAATGATGGGATGGAGAAGCTGTATGATGGAATGGAGAGGGTGTATGATGGGATGGAGATAATGTAAGATGGGATGGAGAGGCTATATGATAAGATGGAGGGGATGTATGATTGAATGAAGAGACTTTATGATGGGATGGATATGCAAAATGATGGGATGGAGAGGACGTGTGATGGGATGGAGCGAATATATGACGAGTTGGAGAGGCTGTATGATGGGATGGAGAGGCTGTATGATGGGATGGAGAGGCTGTATGATGAGACAGAGAGGCTGTATGATGGGATAGAGAGGCTGTATGATGGGATGGAGAGGATGTATGATGGGATGGAGAGGCTGTACGATGGATGGATTTGATTTGATTTGAGTCCCATTTCCACCGGAGCCTCAACGTGAATCATAATAGGCTCTCCCTCAGGGCGCGGACGGGATGGAGAGGCTGTATGATTGGAAGGAGAGGCTGTATAATGGGATGGAGAGGCTGTATGATGAGATGGAGAGACTTTATGATGGGATGGAGAGGCTGTATGATGGGATATAGAGGCTGAATGATGGGATGGAGAGGCTGAATGATGGAATAGAGAAGCTGAATGATGGGATGGGGAGGTTGTATGATGGGATAGAGAGGTTGTATGATGGGATGTAGAGGATGAAAGATTGGACGGAGAGGTTGAATGATGGGATGGAGAGGTTGTATGATGGGATGGAGAGGCTGTATGATGGGATGGAGAGGCTGTATGACGGGACATTTGTGAAAAGGATGATGGAAGCGGAGGTGAATGGACAGAAGACTAGTGGAAAATTATACAGTATGGGTTGATGGTTGGTATGAAGCAGGCAATGGGGGGTACACATAAGTGTTGAGGTAGCGAGTGAGCGTTTAATAGATAGGCGTGAGTGGAGAATTATTGTGAATGGATGAGTTTTGATGCAACGTGGCTGCCTCGTTGAGAAACGGGATGGACGTGGGTGGGGAGGAATCTGTTACTCTGACGGAGCAGGGTACCCCAGCGGAAAATGTCAGACCCTTCTGCAAACCCTCCATGGGGTCTGACCTCACTAACGACGGGACGCATTAGTGCTTCAGGGACAAGTTTAAGACTGTGTGAAACTGCAAGGGGGGAGTGTGAGACACGTCTTGCCGTTGAAAAACAACGTCGTTAAAGTAAGGACAATTTGAAATTTCAGCCGTGTCAGACGCACGCTGGTGCGCGCAAGAAAACCGCTTAGACGAAACGGATCTCCGCTGCCTATCATTTAGGACTTCAAGACTAATATGTACGCACGCTAGTGCGTACAGGTAGTATCATCGAAACTGATACAAAGTTTACGGCTACACGGACAAGGTTAGCTCCAACAGCAACACATCAAAAGGCTTGTAGCTACGCGGTCTAGGTCAACTACAGTACACCTCCCAAATATACAAGTTTCCCAGCTACGCGGGTCAGGTCGGTTACAGAAATTACATATGGTGCGTGCACGCGCCAGCGAGCACGGACTGAAAAAACACTTATTCACGTAACCGCGAACAAACTCTCGCACAAATACACTTGCATTATTTCGGAGGACAAAATTGTGGATCGTGAAAAGTAAAGAAAGAGCAGGTTCATCATTGGTAGAAAAACCGCTCAGATTATTGACATCACACTTATTGTTTAAGGGGATAGGGTGGGAGCAGGGTGGGGTGAAGGAAGAGGTCCCTCGGGTTCCAAAAGAGCCCGATGGGTCCCGGAGGGTAACCCAAGTCTTCGGTTCCACCGAGCTCCCCGGGTCCTTCGAGTCCCCACGTCTCAGCTCATCTAGGCTTGTCTCGACTCATTTCGGCCAGTCTCGACTCACCAAACCCAACTCGACTCGCCTCAATATGTTTCGACTGATCTCGACGCACCTCGACCAGCCTCGACGCGGCTCTCCACTTCTGTGCCAGTAATCCGTGGACTGCAAAACTAATTTTTCTACTCAAGCTTTTCACATATACACATTTTTCTGTGTATGGGTTTTACAGCGTAGGGAGGGAGAAGCAGAGGTCCCGGGTTCAGTGGGGCCTCCAGAGGATCCCAAAGTTTCTCAAGGGGATCCGAAAAGGTTTCAAGGGTGTCCCAAAGGACCCCAAAAGCGTCCAAGTGGGTCCCTCAAATCCTCTTGGTCTTCAAAGTCCCTCGGGTTCCCGAAAACCCCGGGCCTCAACTCCTGCGAGTCCCACGAGTACCCTCCATTCCCCGGGTCACCTCATCTCAACCAGCCTCGGTTAGTCTCTACTCGTCGCCTCGCCAGTCGACTCGTCTCCACTCGCCTCGACCTGCCTCGACTCGTCTCGTCCTCTCCACGCACAGTGCCATTCAAGACTTTCACACTCCAAGATCAACATCAACATTATTTCATTATTTAGACATCAAAACCTAGTGCCCCTGCGGGCGTTTAACGACATATAATTAACTGACCAATTCAAAATTGACCAATTCAAAATAGAGCCCACGAAAAAAAAAAGTAAAGATTACGAAAATAAAGTGTTAATGATCTATAAAGGGAATACTAATCCATCCACCCCAAGGCTGCAAATGGACATCTTCAGGAACATAAGCATTTACATATCATTGTTCTAAGTTCACTGCTCATCTATTATTTTGGTAATTGCCTGAAGACAATCTTACTATTGGTACCCGCTCCATTGCTTCGGAAACAAATGCTCTAAATAAAACAAGTTATATTGGTTTGCTACTATCAATTTCTACTAACTCAGGATTTTATATCATTTTGTAAATCGCAAATGATGATGAATAACTAGTGATTTGCATGTAATCTTGTGAGATTTTGTTTACAATTTCATTTCGGCTTTATTCAGTAGCAACGAAAAGTCCCGTCCTTCGCAAAACGCGAACAGATTGGATAAAATGTAGTTTGACTAAAACTGAGGTATTTATCTAGGTATTCTATATAATACATATACTCCAATTTAGAATAAAATGTTCCTAGATTGTTTTGAATATTTATTTGAAATAAATGCAACGAGATTGATTTCAGATCAATCGCTGACGATTGATTATCAATCAATCGCTCATTATTGATTACTAATCATTAGCTGATAATTGATTAGTAATCAATGGCTAGTAATTGATCACTAATCGATCATTAATGATATATTACTGATCAATCACTGATGATTTATCACAAATCAAACGCTTATGATTGATTACTAATCAATCATTAATGATATATTACTGATCAATCACTGATGATTTATCACAAATCAATCGCTTATGATTGATTACTAAGCAATAGCGGATAATTGATTACTAATCAATCGTTACTCAACAACAATTGGTCAATTGTTAAAATACAATAGTTTGTGTTTAGGCAGGCCGTTAAAAACGAGAGATACAATTTTTGACAGTGGATAGAAGCACCCAAAATGAACACTTTTCATAAGTACCAATAAAACTCCAAGCTACCAAATTTTCCAGATACTGAGTTGTCAAGTTTTACCATACACCATATCTCTAGCAACACTTTCCGCATTACCATCTGCGGCAATTACAATTTAGATTGCGAGGTGAAACCTGACCACTCAGTACCAGTTAGTTTAGTTTAACCTGACCACTCAGTACCAGTTAGTTTAGTTTAACCTGACCACTCAGTACCAGTTAGTTTAGTTTAACCTGACCACTCAGTACCAGTTAGTTTAGTTTAACCTGACCACTCAGTACCAGTTAGTTTAGTTTTTTGATAGACGTGAAAAATTGTTTATTTTGTGGGTTTCTATCTACCGTCAAAGTTGGTACTTAGCGTTTTTCAACATCCTATAGACGCGTTAGAACTGTTAATCTAAAAAAAATCATTGTAGATGCAACGGGCATATTTTTTCGCGTTCAGAAACCTTTAATCCCAATGCAGTCAATGCATATCCAAAATAACATTAAAAAAAAAAAAATGAAAAAAATGTGATGCAATTTTGAATGATTAACAATTAGATCATCGATCTCCTGCCGACGACCGTCCCTACGATCGATTTAAATTGAGGGGGAATTTATGAACGACGCTACATATAAGTTCATATTAATAAATTTTAAATTGCATATATTGTCGTCTGAACATCTAACGCTGACGAATATCAGGTACATATTATGTTTGTTATTCGATATATTTTTCAGTTCTTTAACCTGTCATTACACCTAAATACGTTTGAGATTTTTGAATCCCTAAAATTCAGTACAGAAAGTTTTAATATCTGGCATGGTGCAGCAGCGTCCGACGTGTACTATGAGTGGCATAAGCAGACGGGTTTCAGGAGATGGGGGAGGAGGAGGTGCAGACGGGAGTCAGGAGAGGGGGAGGCTGCAGTGCAGACGGGGTTCAGGAGTGGGGGAAGGGTACAGAGCAGACGAGGTTCAGGAAAGAGGAGAGGGTGAAGTGCAGACGGAGGTCAGGAGAGGGGGAGGGTGCAGTGTAGACGGGGGTCAGGAGAGGGGAGAGAGTGCAGTGCAGACGGGGGTCAGGTGAGGGTGGGAAGGGGCAGTGCGAGAATGGGAGGAATAGCGAGGAGAAATCTAGGACCCCAGGGCCGTTACAGGCTTAGACTTTTTTATGGAGAAGGAAGCAGGGAATGGAGGATACAAATAACCAGGGCAATGAGATGCCCAGGGCTGAACCAAGGCACTGAGATGCCCATAAATGAACCAAGGCACCGAGATGCCCAGGACTGAACCAAGGCACTGAGATGCCCAGGGCTGAACCAAGGCACTGAGATGCCCAGGGCTGAACCAAGGCAATGAGATGCCCAGGACTGAACCAAGGCACTGAGATGCCCATGACTGAACCAAGGCAATGAGATGCCCAGGACTGAACCAAGGCACTGAGATGCCCATGACTGAACCAAGGCACCGAGATGCCCATGACTGAACCAAGGCACCGAGATGCCCAGGACTGAACCAAGGCACTGAGATGCCCAGGGCTGAACCAAGGCACTGAGATGCCCAGGGCTGAACCAAGGCACTGAGCTAGGGCTGAACCAAGGCACTGAGAAGCCCAGGGCTGAACCAAGGCACTGAGATGCCCAGGGCTGAACCAAGGCACTGAGATGCCCAGGGCTGAACCAAGGCACTGAGATGCCCAGGGCTGAACCACGGCACTGAGATGCCCAGGGCTGAGCCAAGGCACTGAGATGCCCAGGGCTGAACCAAGGCACTGAGATGCCCAGGGCTGAACCACGGCACTGAGATGCCCAGGGCTGAACCAAGGCACTGAGATGCCCAGGGCAGAACCACGGCACTGAGATGCCCAGGGCAGAAACACGGCACTGAGATGCCCAGGGCTGAACCAAGGCACTGAGATGCCCAGGGCAGAACTACGGCACTGAGATGCCCAGGGCAGATTACGGCACTGAGATGCCCAGGGCAGAACCACGGCACTGAGATGCCCAGGGCTGAACCAAGGCACTGAGATGCCCAGGGCTGAACCAAGGCACTGAGATGCCCAGGACTGAACCAAGGCACTGAGCTAGGGCTGAACCAAGGCCATGAGATGCCCAGGGCTGAACCAAGGCACTGAGATGCCCAGGCCTGAACCAAGGCACGGAGATGCTCAGGACTGAACCAAGGCACCGAGATGCCCAGGGCTGAACCAAGGCACTGAGCTAGGGCTGAACCAAGGCCATGAGATGCCCAGGGCTGAACCACGGCACTGAGATGCCCTGGACTTACGAAACAAGTAGTACGCACTTAAAATCTACATAGGGACTTTTCAATTAAAATACCTTTCATAATAGTAGGCCCTACTGTAGTGCATGGCACTACTGTAGTGCACGGCACTACTGTAGTGCATAGCACTACATTAGTGCCATGCACTACTGTAGTGCATGGCACTACTAAAGTGCATGGCAATACTGTAGTGCACGGCAATACTGTAGTGCACGGCACTACTGTAGTGCACGGCACTACTGTAGTGCATGACACTACAGTAGTGCATGGCACTACTGTAGTGCACGGCACTACTGTAGTGCATGACACTACAGTAGTGCATGGCACTACTGTAGTGCATGACACTACTGTAGTGCATGGCACTACTGTAGTGCATGGCACTACTGTAGTGCATGGCACTACTGTAGTGCATGGCACTACTGTAGTGCATGACACTACTGTAGTGCATGGCACTACTGTAGTGCATGGCACTACTGTAGTGCATGGCACTACTGTAGTGCATGGCACTACTGTAGTGCATG
>SDVV010024172.1:0-12630 GCA_016164225.1 Gammarus roeselii
CAAGGCATAAAATCAGTGTCAGTGGCAGGGTCTCCAGTTTATTTTACCCCCACTGCGTCAGCGCATCCGGGCTCTCTCTCACCCAAAATCGAGAACCATGCCGTTTCACGTCGAGACGCCAAAGGCAAGAAAAGCACATACAGGCAGCGTTCAAACGCATTAAATCACAACCAGTCTCCATTCGCGCCTATTCATTTGTCGCCCTCGTGCTACCTCCTTACTCCTTTTTCTCTTCCCTAACGCCTGCTTCTTGCCATCCATCCAGCCGCAATTCAGTCCACTCTCTTCCGCTTTCAGATTTTCACGAATCAGCCATAATCCATTACACTTTGTGGCCGAATCATCTCAAAACGCGTGCATCCACTATCGTCTAGCTTCCTCATTTTGGATATGCAGTTCTGTAATATCATGCAAATTATATCAGTGACAGGGGAGAAATGTTACTGAGTATTTTCAACTTTGATTTCAGTACTTAAGCGCGGCCAGGACATACCAACATCATCGCTTGAAAGTTCAATGTAATAGCTAGGGTGCGAAATACCCTCACCTAAATTATGGAGAGAGCTGAGCTCTTTTCCAAAAGCCAGATCTTTGTATCAATAGAAATTATTAAGATTGCCCTCTCAACAGGCTAGTGGCTACCTGGGTGTTCAAGTCTCTGTTCAGAGCAAGACTTTTCCAGCGTTGACGTGGCAACATATCTTCAGTCACGGAAAGGCGAGATGTCTGAAAATGCATGGCTCGGCTCGAGTTGTTTATTCATTTGTACATTTCTTGGCCCGTCTGATCTAGTGATACATTCACACAAGCTTGTAATAAAAACAATGCCTAACACACTTAGCTTTGTTTCATCTTTCACAGTAAAACTATCCGTGTCGACGCCTTGTGCGTAGAGCATGTACTTCGAATCAAAGCTCAACGTACACAGCTCTTCGAGTATGTATTGTTTACGTACGTAACAACCACAGGTCAATTTGCACAATGACAATCATTAAAAAACATGTATGCAAGCCAACTTTTTTACTGTACGTATTCCTTCTCCTTACTTCCAGTAGCTAATGGATGCCCACTTCCCAGAACAAATATATTCAAGAAATTGCGTCGAGGTTCGAAAGCTAGTTCCTAAGATGAATCTTGAGAAGAAAGTTTTTATCAGCTTACCTTCTTGGCGGCTCTGATCTCCATCTTCTTCTTGAGGCTAGCCTCCTGGATCTTCCTGGCGATGCTCTTCTCCACCTTAGCGTAGGGGTTAAGCTTGAGAAGAACCTTCAGGTTGCGCAGAGGATTACGCTTGATCTTAGCGTGGACCCGTCCAAGCCTGGAAGCAATAGGAATCGGGATTAATAAAAGAAATATTTCACGGACTCGGGAGCGATTTCAATTTCGGTTGTGTTGAAGGGCTACCCTTACATCACAACTGCCGTATAATTTATTCCTCAGTACCGGTAGAGCACCTTACAGGTGTTATCCAACTTTCACCAGTTCAAATGCAACAAGTCTAGTATTAATCGCCTCTTCTCTTCAGTTATCCCAGGACTACTTGCTAAGATAGAGCACACAAAATATAATGAGCGTCAGTAAACACTCAAAATACTTACTTGGGCTTCTTTAGCACCTTCTGGATGTTCTGGTTGCGGATAACCTCCATGAGGTCAGCATTGTTCATGATGGACTGTGGCAGGTTGAAGTCCTTCTTGATGATGGACTTGCTGCTGTAGGTGCCGTAGATAGCGTCCAGCTTCTTGAACGCGCTCTCAGTCCAGATGCAGAACCTGGCGAGGCAAATAGGGATAACAGCAATTGTACCGGCGAGGAAGTTATTGAACTATTTTACATACAGAAACACAGCCGAAGAACGTGTACAGCCAATTACAAGAACGGGCATTCGGCAGCTGCATTAACGTTTACAAAATGTCTTGAGAACAGACCTAGCCAAATAATGAAGCTTCATTTTCCAAATAGCTCTGCGGAAAAAAGTTCCATTTGCTGTAGTTAATGGGGACAATTTACACAGCACAGCGAAACACCAGCCTGCAGGTATGCCTTTCATAAAACGAGGACACCTGAAAAGGGAAGCAAGAAAGCTCTCGGGGCCCTCACCTTCCAACGTGTCCACCTGGTGCCAGCTGCAAGAGGTTGAGGCGGTCGACGCAAACTGTCTCCACGCCAGGGATGTTCCTGAAGGCCTTGCTGATGCCCTGGTTCTTCTCATAGATGATGAGAGGCCCGCGGCGTTGGCGGCGACGACGGTTGCGGAGCTTGCCACGACCAGCGCGTTGACGCTTACTCTTGTACACCTGTGGCACGGAGAATTAGATTAAAAACATGGATTGCTAAAGCAGATTACAAATTGATGCTGAAACAAGTTACCATCAGTCTCTGACTGAAGCAGATTAGGAAGTCTAGCATCAAGTTATTATCTTCTTGTTAAATCATGAGATCATGGATTCAAATGCGCATGCAAAATGATGATGGATTCTTTAAAAAAAGGTATAACTTGAGTCGTTACAGCTATAAAGGATAATGTCTGAGTTTGGAAGAGTGTGTGAGAGGAAGAAGCTTCGAGTGAACGTGGGTAAGAGTGAAGTAATGAGATGCTCGAGGACTCGATGCGAGCAAAATTAGTGTGCCCCTAAATGGAGAGCTCTTGGATGAAGTCCAGTGTTTTAAATATCTGGGCTCCCATGTGAAGATGACTGAACTAGTGGAAACTGAAGTGAAGGCGCGAGTGAAGGAGGGGGTGTAGAGTGTTGAGTGCACTGAAGAGTGTAATGAGCTGTAGGACGTTGGGGATGGAAGCAAAGAAAGAGCTGTTGGAGGGTGTCGTTGTGCCACCTGTGCTGTACGGAGCTGAGACTTGAGGGGTGAGAGGAGATAAGAAGGTTGAATGTTTTCGAGATGAAATATTTGAGGAGCATGGCTGGAGTGTCGCTGAGAGACAGGTTCACTACCGACGTGGTTCGAATCAGAACAGGGATGGTGAAGAAGTTTGAAGGACAGAGTGGATTCGCGTGTTCTGAAATGGTTCGGGCACATGGAGAGGATGGAGATAGGTGAAAAGTTTGATGAATGCGGACGCGAGTGGTCGCAGGCCTAGAGGTAGACCGAAGTTTGGGTGGATGGATGGTGTGAAGCAGGCGTTGGGAAGGAGAGACAGGAATGTGGAAGTAGCGAGAGAGCGTGCAATGAACAGGCGTGAGTGGAGAATGGTTGATTTTGACGCTGCTCTGATGTGCTTTCCTGCCCTTGGCATCCAGTCATCGGGATGATCGTGGGTGGGGGGAGGGGGGGCATTATAACGCAGCGGGGGTAAACCAGTGAAAACTGGCGGGCCTCGCTGCTGACTATGGATCCTCTGACAGCACTCGTGACCCGGAGTGTATGCTGCATGGTTACCGGCCGAAACCATTAGCACACAAGGGCTAAGTTGTGTGAGTGTGCATATGAGGGTGTGAGGTGCGCATTGCCGTCGGCCACCCCCCCTTTCTGGGGGATGCGGCCTAGTGTCGTCAATCTTTATCAGTTACTCTAGTTTCGTTCAATGCTGAATATTCGACCCAAGAACGTAACGAGATCATAGTCGCTGCAGGGATGTCATACCTTGAGAACATCAGACCAGGCTTTCTGCTTCTTGAGGAAGGCGACGGCCTGCTTGGTTTTGGTAATATCCTGGAGGGCGTCCTCCACCACCAGAGGAACTTCTTGTGTCTTCTGGATTTGGTGGCCCTTGGACATAACGAGGGCGGGAGAGCCTGAGGCTGCAATAGCAGAGCAGATGGCGTATCGTTTCTGGCCGACGTTCACCTTGCGGTGCCAGCGCCTCCAGGTCTTGGTGGGGGCGAACATGTGACCGCCGCGACACATGTTACCGAACGCGCCCTGGCCAGACCTGTGAGTACCGCCACCGCGAACGCGGGGGATACGGGCCACAGCACGACCAGTGCCCCAGGACTCGGCACTCGTCTGGTGACCTGTTGTGAGGAGAAAGTTAATGAGTGTCGTGAGGAGTCAGGATACTTGAAAAGCAACGGTTGGGACTGGCGTTGAAAGTTTCAAAATGTGTGTAAACGCTGGTTAGACCTAATGTGTAGCTAATTAAAAACAGCAAATATATTAATATGCCAGGAACTACAACGTCCCTGGTTTCGTCCAATATTTCTAAAAAATCATGATTCGCCAAGATACAAACACATCTAGAAAATTTAAATGGTGGTAAGTTGAAATTAGTGGAAAAACTAACATTTTATTGTACTTATGTTCAACAAGTTTATGCCAGCATCACAAATTGACAAAAAAGTCATTTTCACAACTTTTCTGGGAGGGTTCATTTCATTGAAAGGACAAAATAGATGAGAAAATAATTGCCAGACATTTGAACATTAAACAAATGAGACCAAAATGATTCCTAGCTGCAATGAAAAATGCAACAATCAATGCAATGAAACTACAGACATAAGGAAACCAAGAGCTTATGTCAATACTAACCAGCCTTGGAGCTGACAGCATAAGGCATGCGCCTGTTCTTGCGGATCAGTTCAAAGATCTGCTGCACGATGTCATCTCTGACAGGAGCCAGGAAAACCTTGGGTAGAGGAACATTGCGAACCTGACCAGGGGCATCTCCGGCGCCATAAACCGAAACTTCGATACGCCCGTCACTGCCAGGCTGAAAATATAAATATTTAAGATGACAATGTTTCCAATTGATTAAAATTACCATCCACTAGAGCAAATGAAATGTTCACAATATTATCAGACTTTCAGAACTGTAGAGATATGCAGTATTTTGTGCATACAAGACTTTCGTGAGATTATGTTACCACCAAGCCAAGTCAACCTTCTCAAATTTGATAGCTATACTTCCAAAGCATAAGACAGGGACGCAGAAAAATTACATGCCTTCAACACAGGAGCCTAGCTTGGTGAAAAGAATTACTGGATTTAGAAAATTTAGAAAAAAATCCAAGATAGCAATTCCAGTAGCTAATCATTAATCAACTTGTTGAGATTAAGACACTGATGGACATACACCAAAATCAAGTCTGTCGGGACATCTAGAACTTCAAATACTAGACTCATAAGTGAAAAGCATTGAAATTTTTAGATGTCATGACATATATACTTAATTTTTTGGAGTATTTTGACATTGGGTCGTTTGTGATGCCACTTCCCAATACTGCCTAACCAGGTTTTCAAGGTGTTGCTTCATTTTCCAAGCCATAGTACTGAAATTGATTCATAATCAGGAAGCCTCATTTCAAACTGTATTTACATATGTATGTATAGACACAGCAGTCACCCTAGTCAAGAGGGTGGCTAAGTTAGGCTGACAGAGGGATGAGGCATCAGATCTACCAGTTTCAAGACCACGGTGTCCATGACGAGGCTTGAACTTCTAACATGCAGCACCAGATGCTGACACTGCAGTCAGACACACTAACCACTCTGCCACGGTGGTTAGCGCAACTTTTGGATAAATACAGCTTTTGTATATGAAGAAAATACAAAAATCACTATGTTGAAAGCATGACTTAAAACTATCAGTATCATACTTGATTACTGAAGATTCCTAGGTTTATTTTCCTCAATGAAATGTATTACCATTTAAATACATTATTGTTCCTTTATAACACCAAGATAAGTCAACTAATCAAGTTAGGTATCTGTTAATATTTAATAGGAGCTTGGACACATCTGAACTAATTTGGGGGTAGCTATATGCAACAACAACCCTGCCAGAAGCTTAGGTTGGTACCCTAATCAAGTCTAATATGCACCTACAATCCATCAAGACTAGACTAGAGCAGTTTAGCTAGACAACCTTGGGAGGACATTTGGCTGCACCACAGCAACAATCTAAAGAATACTGTTACTGAGGGTTTATTCTAAGATTAGCCCAAGCTATCCATCCTCTCCCTTATGACATGGGCCCCTACCTATGCATTTGTTGTCTTCAATAATTCTGATGTGTATTTTGTAGATGTTGAATAATTACTTTTCCCTTTCTTGCGGGTCACATCAACTAGTTGTCAATAAAATTCTTGCTTAATTCATATGCTTTATCAGGAGTGCTTACCTCTTATTTAAACTAAAATGCCTTGGCTGCTACTGTGCTGAGTGAGTATACTTCAGTCAAATACTTTTATCCCTCATTTGATTCATAGGGATAGTGAAGAGGGTTGATGTACAAGTGGTTTATATCAAGCATTTATGCTTAAGCTATATATATAAGCTGTTTTATTTCCTTGTTAGCAATGTTTGATTTTATTCAATAACTTTGTAATTATGAAGTAATGGAATTTACTCATCAATTTTCTGGCTTTGCTATATTATTGATACCTAGCATTTATGAAGTTTATTTGTAACAGTCATAACCATTTGATTGACTGTAGAGCTTCAAGTCATTACTGCATTCACTGTTAATGATGTGATTCCTTTATTTGTAAATTACCTCCCCCTCCCATTCCTCACTTACCTAGCCTGACTCGACATTAGTTCTGTTGGCTAACTACATGTCCCACCCTTCAATATTAGCTCCCTTGGTTGACGATATGATCACCCATTTGCTGATTACTTTTTTCCCTTCTCTCCTTATCCAATTTCTTTCCTTTGCTTTATTATTCTTTGCTTCCGATGTATTAGTCCAAACCAATCTTCCCCCCCAAGATCCGAGGTTAATTCAACCCTAAGGACATCAAAGAACCATTCTGCATAATTCAGGAGACCTGTTTCAATTAGTTGATGCATATTTCTTGTTCAGTTTTGTCACCTTCCCATGCTCTAACTTTCCTTCTTCACTTATGAACCCTTATCCTTATGTTCCTTGCTTTTAATAACCTATACCGTTGACCTGTATCATTCCTAACCCTTGTTCCACCCAGCTTCCTAATCAACTTCCAGCAACCATTGATCATATGCACCATTAGTCCCAAATTATAGTTCAACATTGTTCAAGTGGAGACGTTTCCAAACGTCGTCAATAGAATTGGCTGGACAGTATTTGTCCTAACTGCAGCGTGGCTAGTAATAACTGCAGCATAGAACAAGCATTGTAAAACCTTGCCAGATCTTACAATTTCCACAAAGTTTTGCAAATAACCAGACTAATACAGGAATGTTATGTTCTTTCTCATGGCACTCTCACAATTTTCATATCAATTATTAGATGAATGTGGTGCAGGGTACAGGGAGTTGCCCTGTTCAAAGTGGAGAGTTACCCTGATCAAGGAGGGAATCACTGCCCTGATGTTTTTATGGTGAATATTTTTTGGGGGTTCCTAACCAGTATGAACTAGTAACATTTTGAAAATAAATGAAGTTCATAACCTATAAATGTTGAATTTATTGTTTATAGCTACTACTGGGACTATGAAGTACAGTTAACTTCAACATTCTTTCTTCTAAGTAAATAATTCACTGTGAATATTTACACAATATATATTTATACATTTGACAACTGATATTGATCTGCTGATCATGCCAATTGGTAAATCAAGACCTCCATACTCAAAGTAACTGATTCTTTGCTTTACTGCATTTAGATAGCATTCAATTGGTCATCTTATTCTCAAAAATATATTTGAAAATAATTGGACACATAAGGCCAAAATATTGGTATCAAGTACCTGCCTTTCTTTGCAATGTAAGTATTGGGAACCGATTTCTTTCGGTGCTGACATCAGATTAATCAAGGCATCAGTAAAAGGCAATAACTGGGCATCAACGGATAACGGTATCAGTATCAACGGAAACTGGGTATTGGCGCACCTCTGGAGCAAATTGGCACTTGTGCACATTTATTCCTCCAGAACATTGAAATCTAAACACTAAAATCCCAAACCACTGCATTAAAGAACTAGTCATTCATTTGCCTGGCCTTCAAAGGAACAAGCAAAAAGCATTGTGGCAGGTGATTAAAAAAATTTATGATACCTAATACAATGTGTAACGTTAGTAGTCTTGAGTGTAATAATAACTGAACTGTCTTATTATGTATTATTGCCTTCATAGTTAGAGCAGCAACTGAATCAGATTTTACTGCAAATTAGCAGTTTACAAACAAAAAGCTGCTATCGCATATGTAAAGCTAACAAAATTTTAGTGACGTTAAGGTAACAACCAGTAAAGCTTGAAGGGCAAGATTGCACATAGCTGTTGTCTAGTTGGAAGAAACATGAACAGAGTTTATAGTTGTAGCACTATTTAAAAGTAACCAATAATGAAGGTTACTTACAATTTATGTAACTATCAGAAGATAGTGCCACTACAAGTTTTCTTTCTACTTCATAGGAGAGGTTGGGGGACATTAACAAATTATCTGCAGCCTATCTCAAAATACACTGAACTCTGCTGTCCACAATGTAGTGTACGCACTTGCTCACCGCTGGACTTGTGTTTGCCAGTATTTTGCAACAGAAGCACACTTGAGCATACCAACATGCCCTCAGACAAGCAAAGAAATATAGAAATCTCAGATACTGGGGCACAGAGCAATTTGATTAATATGTAATCTCAGATTACAATGCATGTTATGCTCTTAATCCAAATCCACAACCCATGTTCAATCTGGCCCACAGGTGGATATTGCCTATCACTAGTCAGAATGAACAAATGGGCATTGGATTAAAATCCCTTTGTAGGCTTTGTTGACTTGATATACAGAAATATAACATTCTGTAGGCATCAGGAGACAAAATTGACATAATGACCCAAGCGTGGGCTTGCAATACAATTGAATGAATAGTTATGTGCACTACTGGAACCTTGGTTATACCAGCTAACAAACAGCAGAGTGAAGAAGATGTTAACACTATGAAGTGGACTGCAGAATGTTTGTGTGCAAGTTTCAGATCACAACAGATAAATTAAATAAATTGTTAACAATCAGATGGCACTAATGATGATCAAGAGAGTACATCAAGACCGCATCATTTGATCTGCTGAACCAAGTATAATCAGCAATTATGAAAAACACTTCGACCAACATCTTCGTTTGCATTTTTCTGGACAATACACCTAGCGTCAGCAAATCACAATCTTGCGCCAAATTACCTGGCTGCAACAAGATAGTTGTGACAATTGTTTGCTAAATGCAGGTGCTCTAAGATCTTGTTCATGTGGCTATTTGCAATATTGTGTAGTATTACCACAGTCAAAACAAATAGAATAATATTGCAGTCATCAACTCAAACAGTCATCAACTCAAACAGTCATCAACTCAAACAGTCGTCAACTCAAACAGTCGTCAACTCAAACAGTCGTCAACTCAAACAGTCGTCAACTCAAACAGTCGTCAACTCAAACAGTCTTAACTCAAACAGTCTTAACTCAAACAGTCTTAACTCAAACAATCTTAACTCAAACAGTCATTAACTCAAACGCTGTGGCCGGCGGTGTTGCGTTTGTATGGAGTGGGCGGACATCTGTTGAAAGAAGTGCAGAGTTTCCATGTTTGCAGCCAAGCATGTCAGAGTGGGCAGCAAGGCGAGTGTTTCACAGTGAAAGTGGGACCGAGAGAAGGCTGCGTGATGTCTCCCTGGCTCTTCAACCTCTATATGGATGAAGTGGTCAGGGAGGTGAATGCAAGTGTGCTGGATTGTGGCTTGGAACTGTTGGCAGTTGAGCCAGTTGCTATTTGCTGGTTGCAGATTCAGAGAACCCATGTAGGCTAGTGTCCTAGTTTGGTGGAGTGTGTGAGACGAGGAAGCTTTGAGTGAATGTTGGTAAGAGTAAAGTGTTGAAATGCTCGAGGACTGTCAAAGCGAGCAAAATTATTGTCCCCCTTAATGGAGAGGTCTTGGAAGTTCAGTGTTTTAAATATCTGGGCTCCCACGTGGAGATGACTGAACTAGTGGAAACAAAAGTGAGGGCACGAGTGAAGGAGGGGTGCAAAGTGTTGGGTGCACTGAAGAGTAATGAGCTGTAGGAGGTTGGGGATGGAAGTAAAGAGGACTGTACGAGGAAGTTGTTGTCCCAACTGTGCTCTATGGAGCTGAGACTTTGGGGGTGAAAGCAGAGGAGAGAAGGTTCACACATTTTTGAGATGAAATGTTTGATGAGTATAGCTGCAGTAACGCTGAGAGACGGGATCACCAACGACGTGGTTTGAATCAGAACAGGGATGGTGAAGAAGTTGGAGGACAGAGTGGATTTGCATGTTCTGAGAAAGTTTGGGCACATGGAGAGGATGGATGAGGGGAGATTGGTGGAAAGGGTGATGAATGCAGAGGCAAGTGGTAGCAGGCCTAGAAGTAGAATGAAGTTTGGGTGGATATATGGTGTGAAGCAGGCGTTAGGAAGGAGAGACATGAATGTGCAAGTAGAGAAAACGTGTAATGAACAGGCATAAGTGGAAAATGGTTGATTTTGATGCTGCTCTGATGTGCTTTCCTGCCCTTGGCATCCCGTTGTTGGGATGATTGTGGGGGGGGGGGGGGGGGGGGGGGCCGGCTATTAGGAAACGGAGGGGTAAACCAGTGAAAACAGTCAGGCCCCGTTGCTGACAATAGATCTTCGGACTGCACTTGTGACCCAGAATGTATTTTTATGTTGCGGGGAGCAAATGGAGCCTTTAGCACAGAAGGGGTAAGTCGTGTGAGTGAGCGTATGAAGATGTGAGGTGCGCCTTGCTTTCAGCCACCCACCTTTCTGAGGGATGGGGCCTAGTGTCTGTATCTGTAACTCAAACTTGACAGTTGCACTTAATTGATCCCAGACTGAGGGGATCCAGCTTCCCAGACTATAAGAGTTGCAGACACTAAGTCATGACAATATTCTATCTAATTTCTCCTAGAGCTGTCAGCCTAAGGCAAATTCTGCTATTAGGGTACGGGGTCCAATGTTGGCACACCCGGCCCTATGTTTCCGCAACATCTATAAAAAAATCCACAAAGGAAAAAAAAAAAACAATTGTTACTGATGGCAGCTAAAATATGTTTATATATCAGTATTAATGCCACCCATTAACAAAAAAGATTACAAAACTATACATTTTGCCATGAAGCTCACAAATCATGTTTTCATTTTCCTTAGCAAAATCCAGGGATGATGTGTGATTAGACAATAGCAAATCAACTATTTAAAATGATTAGGTTGACTTTTAATGCAGACAATTCTTGAGGGTCCCAGGTCACCTTTTACACTAGCACAACTCATTAAAAAGATCATGAGGAAGGGAGAGGGGGGGGTATATCAACATAAGGCCCTCCCCTAAAAGGGTGGTCTAGTGTTGATGCACTGTTTCAAACCATTGCAAATAGATCTTTACAGACACAAGCATAACATAGGAAAATCAATCAGATTAACAGTGGCCATAACATGCGTTTAGCTGTTGTAACACTCAAGATAGAGCCAACCTGCATCAACATAGGGCCAGCACGTCAATACTTTGCCATTAGACTGGAAATGTCCGATGCAAATCAGAGTTACTTCAAATAGTGATCCTCCAGTTATGAAAAATTTATCCACCACAGAGTTGCATACTTCAACAGCTTACGCTGCAGAGTTTTGTAGACGCAATACCTCTTTCTGCGGAGTTGTTGTGCAAGGGTGGAAGAGAGGTGCATAGGCATAGCTGTGGAGAAGCACAGAACTTCTCACCTACGCAGCAGTTCAGATACCAACGAGGGCGCATCAAGAGACCTTGAGTCATGAGCGCATTCCCAAGCAGCAGGCTTTGTTCAACAATACACCACTGCTTGGCAGCAGCATGCTGCATTCAAGACTACCGGTTCTCGAGTGCAGCGTAGTTTAACAATACGCCGCTGCTTGTCAGTGGAGTGCCGCCTAAAGTCGGTCTTGTAAACTTCAAAATATCCCATCAAATAACTTGCAAGGGTCATAAGGTGCAAGGGCAGTTGACAAATATACACTTGATTGACCCTGTCAAAAAGTTGCCGACAAATTTTGATTGATAAAAATTGTACACAAAAAGTTCTACACAGCATTGGGCACATAATGTCATTGGTTAACATATGTGAAGCCCACAATTCTATTGCCTCAACACTTTGACCTATGAGCATCAGTTGACGCACCAGGGTTCCCTTCCCCCCTTACAATGAAAAAAAAATTGCCCAAGATATTTTCATGAATTATATTGAAAGATTAATTTTATGATTGTTTAGATCTATATCCAATGTTCTAGGCCTTAAGACCAGGCATCACAATTATTATTTTTTTCAATGAAAGTGGGGAAAAAGTGTCAACACTGGGCCCCTTGACCTAGTTTGATGAGAACGCAATGGTTTTGGAATTAGTCCTCAAGACTCACCATGCACATCAAACATCCCATTAGAAAATGTTTGCATGCCCTACCCACCAAATTGTGCTTGCTGGCCCACAGACTGCTAGGACACATCCCACTGACTACTGGGAAGTTAGTGAGCAGAGCTTTGAGATTCGGGGACCAAAAAAAAACGTTCCCAACAATTACGAAGGTTTGCCCGGGGTGGTTAGAAACACAACAATCAAGTTGGGTTAGGTTGAGAAGACGGTTCACATCCAACAATATGCTCATAACAAAGTCAGCAAATATGTCAAGCTGCATGCAACATAATAGTAACACATCGATGCAACAGTTCCTGTGGTCATACAATGTATTCCTACAAGGACCTGCCTGTGGCTTGCATAAAT
>SDVV010024173.1:0-12630 GCA_016164225.1 Gammarus roeselii
AATAAATTATATTTGGAACGACAGAGATATTTATAGCTGAGAAGGACAAGCAAAGAAAAAAAATGCCTAAGCCCATAGTTTCTGAAAAAATGCAGCCTGATTAACCGATGGTCACGAAATATGCCAAATGTGGTTTAATTACAATTTTACGTGATTCAAGATGACTTAGTTCTCTAAAGGATAAATTAAAAATATTTATTATTTATACATTTTTCTTATTTAGTACTCATTCATTCACTACGAAGTCAATCTATTTAAAAAACGACGTAAAAAATTGAATTTTTTTTGGAAACTTTGGCTGTTATTGTAAGCGAATTATAGCCGGCAACCACACTCTATTGAAGACAAACTCTATCACCAGCGACATTCCTTAATTCGTCAGTTCGACACCAGGTGCATGGAAACGATCACTGTGCATTTTACATACATTAAATATCTAGTTTGATGACAAAAAAATCACCTCACAAAATTTGAAATATTAATGCCCTTTGAAAGAGTATGAACATCTAATGGAGTACGGACGTTGGGCGACTCAGGCGAAGAAGCCGTACACGAAGGTGGAGAGAGTGAGGCAGATGATGGCATTCACGGTCACCACGCTGAGGGTAAAGCGAGACTCTAGATTAGAGGGATCGCTTATATTAGGGCGAATAATCAATGTCGTTAACGTTCCAAATGCCAACTTTATGAATGAGTGTATCAACAGCTGCAGTTATTTTAAAGGTACTGGGATCGTGTGGTCCTATCACTGCCCGCGTATGCAGTGATTTAGCACTGGGCTCCAATAATTCGCTGCAGTAACTAAGGCGTACTGGCTACGCACCTCATCCTCCCCTGCTTGATTTCATCAAGCATAACAACTGGACCAGAACAGCAAGGATGGGAAGAAGAAAAATGAGAAGAGTTGTAGGAAAAGAATTTGGATGTAACAGTTTGAACTATTGAGATATTGAGATGGTAGTCACTAATAGGAAAGAGGAAGGTTGTAGAAATTATGAAATTGATGTTGGGGCCAAGTGAGATAAAAAGTGGTAGCAATAAAATCAGAATCGAGGAGAAAAAAAGAGACTATGCAGTGTTAGGAGAAGATTCTGATGGGGAAAGGAACGTGTTCCTCTGACCGGCCCTGATTGCAACATGCAATTTCATCCAGCGGTTCTAACAAACAGTCTAACGAGCAGAGTCATATAAAGGCCTCCAGACCACCTGGAAATAAAATTCCAGATAATCATTAGATGTTGTTCTCTGTGATTCGAAGTATCTGTCTCAATGCTTGTTAATTTTCAGGATAAATAAAAAAAGTATATATTTTTAGAAATAGCAGACGGTTTTCTTGAAAATACTTGAAGATGAAGGAGAAACGTTTCACACACAAAGAAAAGACATTTCTACGTCAAAAACCCGTTACAATTTATTCAGAACACGTTATTTTTAAACGATTGTGATAATTTCAGCCAGTTTACGCGTTTCAGGCCGAACCTATGCTTGATTAGTGAGCGATCTAGTTCCTTGTGTTTTACTTCTATCTTTATATAATCGAAAAAATTAACACGAATAATTTTTAATGTACTATTTTTGATTCACTCTAGAATGAATAAATAAAACAAATATGACCACGAAGATTATCTTAAATGGTCAATAAAAATGTTTACCATCAAAGGGTCTTTAAAGTAGATACTTCCATGTTGAGCAAATAATAATTATTCTGGAACCCACTTCTTCCAGAAAGGGGGCTCGTTGAGGAAGTCTGCGGCTGCCCTGGCTTTCTGCTCCTCCGTCAGCTGGCTGGTAGCAACATCGGAGAGACAGTCAGGGGACTTCTTTGCCCCACACAATCGATTCAACAAACTCATCACTCTTGAATCCACTGTAAAGAAAACACGGACGTCATTCAGTGCACTTGCATATCCATTTCATGAGTAGGACATCTAAAAATTACAGTCTTGCTACTCAGCGATTTTTACATAATGCATGAAAAACCCTCCACATCAAATAGCTGTAACACCTTCCTGAGGCGAGCCGCCTGATGGATGCTCCTGGATGTCCATGCCTGAGCAGATCTCCGAAGTAGGAGCGAGTTCCTTGGATCTGTTTCTGGCCAACACCCGAGGGTTTCTGCGGTTTGACCAGGTCAGTCGGTACAACTGAAATGAACGAGTAAACAGTGGATGTTGTTCAGAGTGACCTGATAAGAGTTGCGACGAGTGGCCTCTCAGTTTACTAACTTTTCAGCTGTCCTCTCCAGATACTTTTGTCTTTTGACAATCAAACAAACCAGCTGATTACCACTCGCACTAAAAATGCAGAGCATAGGTGGGTTGTTACCACTCACGCTAGAGATGCAAAGCACGGGTGGGTTATCACAACTCACACTAGAAATGCAAAGCACGGGTGGGTTGTCACCACTCATACTAGAAATGCAAATCACGGGTGGGTTGTCACCACTCACACTAGAAATGCAAAGCACGGGTGGGTTGCCACCACTCATACTAGAAATGCAAAGCACGAGTGGGTTATCACCACTCACACTAGAAATGCAAAGCATGGGTGGGTTGTCACCACTCATACTAGAAATGTAAAGCACGGGTGGGTTGTCACCACTCACACTAGAAATGCAAAGCACGGGTGGGTTGTCACCACTAATACTAGAAATTCAAAGCGAGGGTAGGTTGTAACCACTTACACTAGACATCCAAAGCACGGAAAGGTTGCTATCACTTGCACTAGAGATGCAAAGAAATGGTGGATTGTTACCACCCACACTAGATATGCAAACATGAGTGGGTTGTGAGAGCTTGTCTGTTCCAGGTTCATGAAGTACGTGTTTTGTTCTATGATAAGCATTAAATTTAATTCATCAGAGGGACAGAATGCACTGCTTTACAATTACGAAGATAAATGTGACAAGTTATACCACACAGTGTGGAGAATGCTTCTGTGTTCCGTTTGATAATTTTTGTGCAAATCGGAAAACCAAACGAAGAATCTCAAATAGAGTAACACATTTAATAACATGTGTTTTCGTGGCAGTGTACACAGTAAAAAAGTAGCCGATTTGAAAACGCTGTAGTTTGTAAAATATTAGTGCTAGAAGGCTGAAAAATGTTTCATTGAAAAGAAAAAGATTCAAAGTTTTATTTTATTGAAAATTTAACCACCACCAGACTTAATACATTTATCAATACGAACTACAGTAATTGCTATTTCCTTCTGCAAAGTGTTGATATCAATGGACGCAAACACTTGTCGAATCTCATTTTTCAATTGGGCAATGTTAGATGGTGCAGTGCGAAATACTTTTTCTTCGACAAAACCATAAAGAAATAAATTTAAAGGGGACAGATCAGGTGACCTAGCTGGCCTAGGAAAATCCGACCTGTGTGACATTAGCCGTTGAGGAAATCGGACCTTCAACGAGGCAGGATATGGTGTTATGTGCGGTGTGGGATGTAGCTCCATCCTGTTGAAAACATTCATCAGGATAAGCGGTATTTGAAAAAAAAATATTGTCAACATTTCCAGATAAGTATCACTGTTAATTACTTCTGGTTGTTCTGTTTCAGGGTCCTCAAGAAAGTATAGCCCATAAATCATATTTCCACTTCGTCCACACCATACCGTTATCTTTGGGGAGTGTAAAGGTTTTTTAAAAAAATCTGTTGGCATAGTTGGGGACCAATTTTGATCATTTTGTCTATTTGGTGTACCTTTCAAATAGTTGTGACATTCATCACTAAAAATTGTGCTTTCAACAACATTTGATCAGCACTGCTCATGTTTTGTATTCTGCGGCAAAATAATAACCTCTGATCTTTATCCTGCGGCAAGAGTTCTTGATGGCATTGCATTTTATACCTTTAACTGTGTCTCATCAGACAATTTTCTTCATGATTCCGCTTTATCATCGTTAATTAAGATCCTAACCATGCTTCGGTTAATTAAGATCCTAACCTTCTTGCTTCTGTCCTTGCTTTTTTGGATGGCCTGATTTTTTAAACTTAAATTATGCATTGTGCCGTGAACATTCCACTTTGAACAATCGGTTTGAACTGTTCTTTTAGATAATCGTGTTCCATATCTTGCTTGCAATCGAGAAATTGTTGTGATCACGGATCCGTGCGTAGTCAAATTGTCTCTGTTTGACTGTTAATTGTGCCATTTTTGGGGCTAATAAACCGCAAATGAAATTGAGGTTCTACAGATGTCCCTTTATATTCATTACATCGTATGTATGATACTAAATAAAATTTTAAATCCTTCTCTTATCAACAAAACTCATTCACGCCTTTTAGTACTAATGTTTTACAAACTACAACCTTTTTAAATCGGCTACATTTTTAGCGTACGTATGATCACATGAGGAAAGAGCACTTTGATACATGTTATGTCCAGTGCCCACGTTGTTCAAATCTATGAGGCTTCGGGCTAAAACCGCATGAGGCTCGTTCTTTTCTACGCTTTCCTCGTTCAACGGATCGACGTGAGGACAACTTTTCAAGATTGGTCCGGAGCGACTTTTGACAGACGAGCGCTTTGAGGACAGTCTGAGGCTTGTTTAGTTTCCCTAAAATAGGGCAAAAAATTATCCAAATCCTAAATGAAGCTCAGATATTGCCGTATTACATATTAATTATTGGTTCCAGGCATTATTATTAATTGCTAGTTGAATTTTAGTTGTTTTACAAGTGTTTGCGAATAGTATGCACGTGCTTTTAACGGAAATTACAACCCAAGAGGTTTGTTTAAATCAATCAGCTGTACCGCATAAAGATATAACTCACGAGAAATCCCACTGCACACGCACTCTGCTTGTGCATAGACAGTAAGGTCGAAGGACATACAGCGTTCATTCAAAGTACTTAAGACCCTCGAGACTTTGAACATCGTGTGCACACCCTATTAGAAAATCTTATTAACATCATCAATGGTCCTGAGTTTTCTTCATAGCCATGCGCACTCGAGACAATTGGTGTCTGGAAGGGTAAAGTTTTGCCACGTAGCAGCTTCCGATTCTTAACCACCGTGAGTGTGCGAATGAAGATTTTTTTCTGTCTCTTTGTTATACTCGCTGCCGTTCACACACGATCCATTTTTTCTCAATCACAAATTGTGATAAACTCGATTTGGATATTTAATCTGATTTGATGTTCATTTTGTATCATTATACACACTTCAGAGTTGTGTACGTCTATGTATAGTTTTTAATTGAAAATAAGACTATACTGTTCATGTATGAATGTAGAAATGCGTTTAAGACAGTAAATTGGAAGATGCCATGTGGCAAAAAATTGTACTCGCACGCTCCTATTGTCTCCTGTGTGACTCGTCTCTCAGACTCGGTGACTCACGTCATCGCTGGGTACCGGGGGCGTCATCGTGGTGATGCCAGCGGTTATGGCCGCGGTGAGGACCCAGAGAATACAGGCGAAGTGAAGATGGTGCACGTTACTCACCAACAACTTCACCAAGTGGGGGCGGTGGTCGGGCAAACCTGCAACAAGATACTGCAGGTTAGGCACGTTACTTAGCTGACCTTCGTAATATAAGAAACTAGACAGGATGTTGATGGACAAACAGAGGATCATACAATTCATATACCCACTACAATATTTAGTGAAATAATGTTTCGCGCCCGGACATCCACCATAACAATAATGTGCTGTTGAAACATCATTACTTCCCCTGTCCAATTCAAATTATTTGGGGAAGGGGGAGAATTGAAGATTTCGCACAAATGTTTTTAGCAGTTTTTCGGTTTCAAACCCTTACTCACCTAAACCACCAGCAGAGTAAATCATTGCTCACCTGAGCCACAAGCTGGAGCAGAGTAAATCATTGCCCACCTGAGCCACAAGCTGGAATAGAGTAAATCATAGCTCACCTGAGCCACAAGCTGGAATAGAGTAAATCATAGCTCACCTGAGCCACAAGCTGGAACAGAGTAAATCATTGCTCACCTGAGCCACAAGCTGGAACAGAGTAAATCATTGCTCACCTGAGCCACAAGCTGGAACAGACTAAATCATTGCTCACCTGAGCCACAAGCTGGAACAGACTAAATCATTGCTCACCTGAGCCACACGCTGGAACAGACTAAATCATTGCTCACCTGAACCACAAGCTGGAACAGAGTAAAAGAAGTCCATGACAAACCGGGTGAGCCCAATGGCCTGACCGATCATTAGGCCCCAAAACGCCCCCTGGAGGAGGACACAATCGATAAAAGAGTCCCGGATGCAGACTAGAATGGGAGCAAGGGACGTCGGACATGCTGTTTACACGCCAGAAAACGGGAGCGGTTCATCCACGAGGGACATTACCAAGGGGATGGCTGCATTCTGATTAATGGCGAAGGCAGGAAGGGCTTGGTGAGCTTAGGCCAAAGCCTTTCCTGACTCCGACAGTGACTGTGACACATACATCAAAACAAACTAGTAATTGCTTTATTAACCAGTTGTTTTAGCCCGGAAACGTCACAGTTTTGGTGGAAGTTGAACATCGTGTTATATTCGTTATCGTGTCATGTGGTGAATAGTTTATTTTTATTCATACTAATTAGCTGTTTGACAGTTAGAAGCAACCAAAGTCAAGTTGGACGTATACTGACTATTCCTACTTATTATGAGAATGCAAGCTGAGAGGAAATATACAGTCGAACAAAATTTCTAAAAAATATATGACACCAACCCTTTTCAGAGTAGATTGAGTTTGAACAGAAGTTGCAAGGCCACGCACTCAACATGGTCGTTGGAGTTTTAATGTGAAAATCCCTGTGATAATAAACGAACCTGTTCAGAGGTGCGGTCCCAGAAGATGGCGAGAACGTAGACAGCACAGATGGGCGGGACCAGCACCGCAAGGGTGTTATTGAGGTAAATGAACAGCTGCGAGGTGGCCGAGTTCCTAAACAGATTACACCGTCAGTCATTGCACCGTCGGTATCAGGAATTACACAGTTAGTGATGGAAACAAAGGGATCTTCGAATTAGGGCTGACCTTTTCATTACATAAAAGCTCACATGATCCTTACACTCTGCAGTCTCAAGATGGCGAGTCTAGCCGAGAATTATAACAGTGAAAAAGCCTAATGTACATTGATTATTAAGTCAGATTGGTTTAAAATGGGTTCTGTGCTTCTTTGTCTGCAATTAGATCTAAATATAGAAGACGACCAACACTGTTCAAAGGTGCAAGTGTTCAGGCTTACTAAAGATAAATGCGCACTGGAGGAAATTGATAGAAACGTGCATGTGGCTCAGGCTTCACAGCATGACAGAGGATTCACAGAGGCCGACGATGATCTGATTTACTCACTGGATGCCTGGTACCCAGATAACGGAAATGATCACAAGGACCACCACGACACAGCGGCCGACGATGATCTGATTTACTCACTGGATGACTGGTACCCAGATAACGGAAATGATCACAAGGACCACCACGACACAGCGGCCGACGATGATCTGATTTACTCACTGGATGCCTGGTACCCAGATAACGAAAATGATCACAAGGACCACCACGACACAGCGGCCGACGATGATCTGGTTTACTCACTGGATGACTGGTACCCAGATAACGGAAATGATCACAAGGACCACCACGACGCAGCGGCCGACGATGATCTTCTCGTTGTCCGATGCCTTGCTCCGGAACTTGCTCCACAGGTCAATGGTGAAGATGGTGGAGGCAGAGTTGAAGATGGAGGTCAGAGAGGACATTAGAGCGGCCAGCATCACGGCTAGCATCATGCCGGCCAAACCTGCAAATGACGACGTATTTTTGAATCTTGTAAACTCATCGCATGCAATAAGTAATGTCCGTAAAGAAAATATGAAGTGTAATAAGTTGCTTTAAAAAAATCTTTGCTGAAACATACTCAATTGCCTAACCATCATTTTTCAGTGACACGAACGTTATTTTTCCCTCAGAGTGAAAGATGCGCGCACGACTTATCTTAACAGCCTAACTACTGCGACTATCCCCTCAGCTTACGCCGATAGTTTTTTGACCAACATCTTTATGGGCGCAACCAACACCATTAAACCTTCCAGATTATTTCACTCAGTGCGAAGGGCAGAAAAATAGTACTCTCCCCTACCAGCTAAGTCATCAGCGAACCTGTAGGTAGGAGCTCAATGACCAGTTCGGCGTAGGCAATGTTGGTGCAGCCTCTCGAGCTGCCGCAGACTTTGGTACATTCCACAGGGTCTGCACAGGCCACTCGATCGGGGAAGAGTACCCTGGCGGCCATCCCAGGGAATACTATCAGCCAAAGCGGTAGAAACTTGAGCCAAGATGCCAGGACGCAACCTGCTTTGGCGTGCAACATGTTTCTGCTGGCCAGGGTACGCTGAACCATCACCTAAGAGGTTAGGAGCCAGAAGCAGAAAATACTGCAAGGTTGGCACAGGTAAATGAGATAACAATACCCTAAGATAAGTTTATTAGGTTAGTAGCAGAAATACAGTAGAAATAACACTTCCTCTTCGTTATGTACAGGATAATACTTATGTAACGGTAATATATTTCAACATATTATTTCGATTACTTTCTCTAACGGGTAGGTTTGGAACGGGTATGCAATCGAAGAGAGTTCCTGCAGACTAGTGGGGGGTCCAGATTACCAACTACTCATCCTAGACAGGCAACGCACTCGAGGCACAGCTTGATTACGATTCAACATTGTTCGTTAGTGTAATTCAGTTCGGTCTAGTTATAGCGTTCACCCTGTGCGGTGACGAAAGTAACCTCAAGTTGGAGCTAGGTACCCCGAAACTGCGATGGCGAGGATCTGCCTCACTTATTGGATGACAAGGACCCAAATGACTTCCCTACCAAAGGGTATGAATGTACCAGGTGATCGTGGTCATTCTAAAGTAGACACAGCATTAACGCTTGTGGCAGATTGGCAGAACCTACTACATCTTCAGGTCTGAACTGGTCCTCGTTGAATGTGGATATGCTACGATTATGAAATGGAATAAAATGCCATCTTGGCAAACCGTATTCATCACAATAAAGGAAACCACACAACGGTACTGCTAAACGTTTGACTGGATCCGCACGTGTCTAAATAAACATGTAGATGAACCAACCGTGAGATTATTGTCGCATATATATTTACATACTAATTCCGTGACATTAAGAATCGTTTATAGACATTGAAATATAACATTGAAAATGTAATTATTTATGTGCTACGCTGAATAGTTTTCAGACTAGCGCAAACTGAACGACTCTCTGCAGTCTAGCTGCACCCTCACCTGATCTATGCACCAGCTGCACCCTCACCTGATCTATGCACCAGCTGCACCCTCACCTGATCTATGCAACAGCTGCACCCTCACCTGATCTATACACCAGCTGCACCCTCACCTGATCTATGCACCAGCTGCACCCTCAACTTATCTAAGCACCAGTCAAACCTTCACCTGATCTATGCACCAGCCGAACCCTCACCTGATCTATACACCAGTCAAACCCTCACTTGATCTATGCACCAGCTGCACCCTCACCTGATATATGCACCAGCTGCACCATCACTTGATATATGAACCAGCTGCACCCTCACCTGATCTAAGCATCAGCCAAACTCACACCTGATCTATGCACCAGCTGCACCCTCAACTTATCTAAGCACCAGTCAAACCTTCACCTGATCTATGCACCAGCCGAACCCTCACCTGATCTATACACCAGTCAAACCCTCACTTGATCTATGCACCAGCTGCACCCTCACCTGATATATGCACCAGCTGCACCATCACTTGATATATGAACCAGCTGCACCCTCACCTGATCTAAGCATCAGCCAAACTCACACCTGATCTATGCACCAGCTGCACCCTCAACTTATCTAAGCACCAGTCAAACCTTCACCTGATCTATGCACCAGCCGAACCCTCACCTGATCTATACACCAGTCAAACCCTCACTTGATCTATGCACCAGCTGCACCCTCACCTGATATATGCACCAGCTTCACCATCACTTGATATATGAACCAGCTGCACCCTCACCTGATCTAAGCATCAGCCAAACTCACACCGGATCTATGCATCAGCTGCACTCTCACCTGATCTATGCACCAGCTGCACCCTCACCTGATCTAAGCATCAGCCAAACTCACACCTGATCTGTGCACCAGCTGCACCGTCACCTGATCTATGCACCAGCTGCACCCTCACCTGATCTAAGCATGAGCCAAACTCACACCTGATCCATACACCAACTGCACCCTCACCTGATCTATGCACCAGTACCATGTGGTCGTCACAATCACTCCAAACGTCATCCCCGGCCAGGGCAGGTCGGATTCTCCTGGTGTGATGGACCTAAGTAGGTTCATGTAATCGGCGCGTGGCTCCCCACAGGAATTATTCAAGTGATCTTTGGCTCGAATGGATGCTACTGCATATGGATAAGCATCAACAAGTCCCTGGAAACCTCCCACTCGGTTGAAGGCTGACGAAACGGTAAGAAAAGTGGTGAATTTCACTGGTTAAGTATAATCAAACTTGTTAATGTGACTGGTCAAGAATAATCATGATGGGAGAGCATAATTTGGTACTAACTGCACCATAATAAACAAAGAGTAAATATGAAGTGCTGTAAGATCATATATTTGTTAACCTGTCCACTCACTGATAATCATAAGTATGAAGGAGCCAATGATCATCACTCACTGATAATCATAAATACGAAGGAACCAATGATCATCACTAACTGATAATCATAAGTACGAAGGAGCCAATGATCATCACTCACTGATAATCATGAGTATGAAGGAGTTAATTATCATCACTCACTGATAATCATGAGTATGAAGGAGCCAATGATCATCACTCACTGATAATCATGAGTATGAAGGAGCCAATGATCATCGCTCACTGATAATCAAAAGTATGAAGGAGCCAATGACCATCGCTCACTGATAATCATAAGTATGAAGAAGCCAATGATTATCGCTTACTGATAATCATAAGTGCGAAGGAGCCAATGATCATCACTCACTGATAATCATAAGTACGAAGGAGCAAATGGTCATCAATCACTGATAATCATAGGTACGAAGGAGCCAATGATCATCGCTCACTGATAATCATAAGTACGAAGAAGCCCATTATCATCGCTCACCGATAATCATGAGTATGAAGGATCCAATGATCATCACTCACTGATAATCATAGGTATGAAGGAGCCAATGATCATCACTCACTGATAATCATAAGTATGAAGGAGCCAATGATCGTCACTCACTGATAATCATAAGTATGAAGGAGCCAATGATCATCACTCACTGATAATCATAAGTATGAAGGATCCAATGAGCGTCACTCACTGATAATCATAAGTATGAAGGAGCCAATGATCATCACTCACTGATAATCATAAGTATGAAGGAGCCAATGATCATCGCTCACTGATAATCATAAGTATGAAGGAGCCAATGATCATCACTCACTGATAATCATGAGTATGAAGGATCCAATGATCATCACTCACTGATAATCATGAGTATGAAGGATCCAATGATCATCACTCACTGATAATCATGAGTATGAAGGATCCAATGATCATGAGTACAGTCTGCGCCAGGTCTGTCCACATGACGGCGGAGAGTCCCCCGGCGATGGTGAACACTGCCGCGATGGCCAGGAGGATGAGTATGCTCAGGTACATCCACTCGGGGGAGGACTTGTTCAGGGCAATTTGGATGAACAGTGCTCCGGCGTACAGGTTACCCTGGCATAACGGGATCAGAAGTTGATATAACTGTCGCACGAGCAATGCCATTCTCTCTGAAGGGCTCAAAGATTAAATAGAATCTAATGTTTGTCAACAAATCGTTGCATGTCCGCTTCTCAGCTCGGGTAAAGTGTTCTGGGGAACCAACTAAGATAACGGAATAGGAGAAGCGGGGCACTCCCACTCCATCCCCACGACCATACTGATTGCTAGCGCCACCTTGCGCTTACATCGCAAAGAGACGCTTACACCAAAGAGACCAGGCGTTATATATGTTGTTCTTGTTACAATGCACCCATTTTTGTGCCCCCGTTACTGTGCACCCATTTTTTTGCACCCGTTAGTGTGCATCGGTCGGTTACTGTGCACCCATTAATGTGCCCCCGTTACTGTGAACCCATTACCGTGCCCCTGTTACTGTACACCCGTTACTGTGCACCCATTACTGTGCCCCCGATAATGTGCACCCATTACCGTGCCCTCGTTTCTGTGCTCCAATTACTGTGCACCTGTTACTGTGCACCCGTTACTGTGCACCCGTTACTGTGCACCCGTTACTGTGCACCCGTAACTGATTCGTTCATACACTTCTCGCTTTAATAAGGGAAGTCACATTTATGATTTATTTTTTCGAGTGACAAAACTTAATTTTTGATATCGACGAGGGTTATGATATGTCACGATTCATCGAGTAAACAATTTGAAAATTAAATGTTTTGCAGCTTCCTCTCGACAAAAAATATTGCGCAAAATTAAGTTGCATTCATGAATAAGGTCTTAATACTAATTTTTCTTTGGGTCAGGGTCAGGATCAAGAAGCAGAGGTGAAGCTAAGGGAGGGGGGTACCATCCAAAAAATAAAGGAATAATTAACAGCAT
>SDVV010024174.1:0-12629 GCA_016164225.1 Gammarus roeselii
ATATAGCACTCTGCTTGTTACATGTCCAGTATTATCGACTAGGTTCAAGTAATGTTAAGTGATCGCTCGTTAGTAGACTGTCGTTTTCAAAACGCTCATGTAAGCTTCCCGCATACGTCAGTGATTGTTACGGGTGTTAAAGAGTTAGCAAGTGTTATGTACGGTTGTACTGTTGGAATAAGATTTTTTTATAGTGTTGGATGTGTTGCTCCTACCATTTTCGTCTATTTTAACGAAACTGGAATAAATTCACTCAAACATATTTACTACGGAGCTGTGATGTAAGGTCCGCAGTGAACAAGATCTAGGATATAAATCATGTCTAAGGTACATAATTAGCTCAATATATATCAATGTACGACAACATAGATCAAATATCAATGAATGTAAAAGGGGTTACCATACACTACTAAATACATTAATACCTAGGCAACCTAACCTATTCTAACCTAGAGTTAAGTATTTTTATTCAAGTTTGATGCTTATGTATGATATTGATACGTAGAAATCTCTCCACTTGGGCTATATATATTTAACATATCACAAGCAGTTTGGATACATTTCTCCAATTTGATCCAATAAATATCCTTTTGCAGATGTTTAGAGTTCAGAATTCTGTCAATATCTCTGTCGCATGTTTGGATGAGACTTGGCAGGTAGGATCCAAGAGAACTAATGCATTTCAATGTGTTACACTTTTTAATTTGGAACAGTTTCATGCGGAATTTGGTTCAAAGATCTAGTCATCTTAACCAACTTAACCAATAATTATATATTTTCATTCAAGTTTGATGATTATGTATGATATTTAGTCATAATTCTGGGCGATGTACATATCAAATCCCCCCCACACGGCTCTATTTTACGTAGTTTTTTTAATGTCACACACCAGGAACACACATACACGCTTTGTACGCATAGGCAGGGCCGGTCACGGTATAATGATGGCGTATACAGGGGTCAATACCGGCACAATGTAGACACATACACACATTTGTATGCATATACAGGGTTGGTTAACATCTGTAGCATTAAAGCTCTGATTTATGTTTTTCCATTAGAACAAAGTCCTTGCTTTTGTTACAAGATATTTAATATGGACCAGCATCACGTCATATTAGGTGAAATGAACTAATCATCTTAACTAAACCTAGCCTTTTCTAACTAAGAATTATGTATTATCGATCGACTTTTCGTGCTTACATATGATACTTTTCATCGATTTATGATATATTCATATCCATTCTCTCCACATTCCTCTACATTTTGATCTATCATTTTCAAGTTTGATATACACATCCAATTTTTATCTATCAATTTTCATCCATTTTCATATGCAAATTACATCGTTTGTTTTGATTGTTATACCTTTTTTCCTATGATTCTTGTTTTTTACATGTTATTCACACCCATCAAAACTTATCCTAACCTAACTTCAAGTACGTTATGCAGTCATTGTTATGTACATATGAATCCCTCCAAACGACTCTAAATATCACTTTAACATATATGTTATTTATTTCGTTGTCACTCTCAACCCATATTTGTCAGCAGAGAGGACCCATTTTCAAACTTAGATGGTTTGAATGTTACAGGTATTACATATTATTTTTGATTCGACACAATTCTACATAACTTTAACATGTTATTCACACCCATCATCACCTAACCTAACCTTATGTATGGTATTCAGTCATTGATATATACATATGAACCCCTCCAGACGACTCTACATATCACTTTAACATACATGCTATTTATTCCGTTGTCACTCTCAACCCATATTAGTTATCAGAGAGGCCCCATTTTCCAACTTGGATGGATTGAGTGCTGCAAGTAATTCAAATTTGTATCCAGTTTCATACAAACGGACACATGGTCGCACACGATGTTTTTCTTATTTACCACATCATCTCCACTTGGCTCTTCAACCTTTGACGACTTGTATTTCTGATTTGCCGATTATTTCCTATAATTTTCATATTATTGACGATGACTTCGTTTCAAGATCTGATCGGAATCTGATTTATATCCTACCAATCTGTAAAACATCTAGATCAGTTTCCTCGAGGAAGATTTATGCATCATTTCATGCCTTAAAACATATTCTTCTATTGATTTCGACACTTCGATGTTACCTCCGACTGACACGATGTTTTTAATTTTTTGCTTAACCTTTGAGTTTAGGATAATATAATCAATTCATTGAGGTTTAACATAGTTTTATTAGTATATATTAGCAATATTTACAGACCTGACTGGCGTTATCAATGACATCTACCTCGTTTTTTGATTTGAAACAGCAGGGTTTGTACATCCAACCATACCCATCATCACTATATATCAGTTTCCATTCAGAATCTTTCATATACTCTATCATAGCTTTGATGCGAATACCAAAGGCTGTTCCATTCCCGTGAGTCCACAAATGTATTGCTTCTTCTTCTTGAACCTTAATTATTCGAAACTTCTACAATTCAAAGTCATTCTGAACTTCTTCATTGAGAAATGTTGCATACGATCCAGATTTTCTTCTATTCTTAGGTATAATTTGTTTTCCATTACATCAGCTTTATTATAGTCATGATTATTTTTCCACTTGGATCATACCAATTTCGAAATTAGCTCTCTTAGTTCCCTTAATCGTTGTTACATACGACTGTAACGCGTCGGCATCAGATAACCAAAGCCGACTCCTTTTGTCATGCATTCGTATATGAATGAGATCTCCCACTCATTTGATTCTTGTTTTACCCATTCAGAGATAACTGATATTTTCAACACTAGTCAATATTTGTTCGATCCGACTCATATCATCTTCGGAGATTTCTTCTTCCAACACTTGCAAATAATTTTTGAGATATGAATATTTATTTTTGTTTATTCTATGACGAAACGTGTGTCTACGCTTGATCTCAACGTAACACTGACTCCATTCTTGGTATGCAACTAGCTATTATAAGTTGATTACATGTTGTTTTCCGAAAAACATTAGGCCTAACATTGCTGGCCTAGGTCATCAACTATATATGTATGTATGTGTATAGGGCTGTGTACGTATGTGAATGGGTATGTTCAAGCGTATGTACGCGTTAAATGAGTTAAAAATGTATAACAAAAGATTAAAATTAAAAATTTCAATAAAATTTCAAATTTTTGAGGGATAACACCTTACGCAAGTAGCCAAGTTATCACTTCTATAGACCCACTTGGCTTTGTCATCCTTCGAAATTTTGAAGTTTTATTGAAATTTCGAATTTTAAATTCTTTGTTATATATTTTTAACTCATGTAACGCGTACATATGCTTGAATATACACATTCACATACGTACAGAGCCCTATACACATACATACATACACAGTTGATGACCTAGGCGAGCAATGTTAGGCCTAATGTTTTACGAAAAACAACATGTAATCAACTTATAATAGCTAGCTGTATACCGAGAATGGAGTCAGTGTTGCGTTGAGATCAAGCGTAGACACTCGTTTCGTCATAGAATAAACAAAAATTAATATTCATAACTCAAAATTTATTTACAAGTTTTGGAAGAAGAAATCTCCGAAGATGACATCAGTCAGATCGAACAAATATTGACTAGTGTTGAAAATATCAGTTATCTCGGAATGGGTAAAACAAGAATCAAAAGAGTGGGAGATATCATTCATATATGGATGCAGGAAAAAGGGAGTCGGATTTGGGTAACTGATGTCGACGCGAAACAATCGTATGTAACAAAAATTGAGGGAACTATGAGAGCAAATCTCGAAATTGATATGATCCAAGTGGAAAAATCATCATTACTGTAATAAAGCTGATGTAGTGGAAAACAAATTATACCTAAAAACAAGAGAAAATATGGATCGTATGCAACATTTCTCAATGATGAAGTTCAGAATGACTTTGAATCGTAGAAGTTTCGAATAGTTAAGGTTCAAGAAGAAAAAGCAATACATTTGTGGACTCACGGGAACGGAACAGCCTTCGGTATTTGCACCAAAGCTATCATAGAGTATATGAAAGATTTGGAGAGGAAACTGAAATATAGTGCTAATGGGTATGGTTAGATATGCAAACCATGCTGTTTCAAATCAAAAAAACAGGTAGATGTCATTGATGATGCCAGTAAGGTCTGTAAATAATGCTAATAAATACTAATAAAACTATGTAAATCCTCAATGAAATTATTATATTATCCTAAAATCAAAGGTTATGCAAAGAATATCAAACATCATGTTAGTTGTAGGTAACATCGAATTGTTGAAATCAGCAGAAGAATATGTTTCAGACGTGAAATGATGCCATAAACCTTTCTCGAGGTAGATGATCTATATGTTTCACAGATTGGTAGGATATAAATCAGAGCCCGATCAGATTTTGATACGAAGTCATCGTCATGAATATGAAAATTATAGGAAATAATCGGCAAATCAGAGATGCAAGTCGTCAAAAGTTGTAGAGCCAAGAGGAGAGAATGAAGTACAATAACAAAAACATAGTGTGAGACCATGTGTTCGTTTGTATGAAGCTGGATACAAATTTGAATTACTTGCAGCATTCAATCCGTCCAAGTCAGAAAATGGAGCCTCTCAGTTAACTAATATGGGTCGATAGTGACAACGAAATAAATAGCATGTATGTTAAAGTGATATGTCGAGTCGTTTGAAGGGGTTCATATGCATATATCAATGACTGAATACCATACATGAGGTTAGGTTAGGTGATGATGGGTGTGAATAACATGTTAAAGTGATGTAGAATTGTGTCAAATCAAAAATAATATAAAATACCTGTAACATTCCAACCATCTAAGTTTGAAAATGGGTCCTCCCTGCTAACAAATAAGGATTGAGAGTGACAACGAAATAAATAACATATATGTTAAAGTGATATTTAGAATCGTTTGGAGGGATTCATATGTATATAACAATGATTGAATACCATACATGAAGTTAGGTTAGGATAGGTTTTGATGGGTGTGAATAACATGTAAAAAACAAGAATCATAGGAAAAAAAAGGTATAACAATCAAAACAAACGATGTAATTTGCATATGAAAATGGATGAAAATTGCTAGATCAAAATTGGAAGTGTATATCAAAACTGCAAATGATAGATCGAAATGTAGAGGCAAGTGGAGAGAATGGATATGAATATATCATGAATCGATGAAAAAGTATCATATGTAAGCACGAAAAGTCGATCGATAATACATAATTCTTGGTTAGAAAAGTTTAGGTTAGGTTACGATGATTAGTTCTTTACACCTAACATGACGTGAAGCTGGTCCATATTGAATATCTTGTTACAAAAACAAGGGACTTTGTTCTATGGAAAAAACATTGATCAGAGGTAAAATGCTACAGATGTTGACCGACCCTGTATATGGATACAAATGTGTGTATGTGTCTACATTGTGCCGGTATTGACCCCTGTATACGCCGTCATTATACCGTGACCGGCGTGTTTGTGTGTAGCTGGTGTGTGACATTAAAAAAAAGCTACGTAAAATAGAGCCGTGTGGAGGGGATTTGATATGTATATCGCATAAAATAATGACTAAATTTAATACATACCCATCACACTTGAATGAAAATGTATAATTATTGGTTAAGTTGGTTAAGATGACTAGATCTATCAACCTAATATCGCGTGAAACTGTTCCACATTAGAAGAATGTAACAAATTGAAGTGCATTAATTCACTTGGATTTTACCTGCTGAGTCTCATCCAAACATGTAACAGAGATATCGACAAATTTCTGGACTATAAACATCTGGAAAAATATATTTACTGGATCAAACTGGAGATATGTATTCAAACTGCTTTTGATATGTTAAATATACAGCCCAAGTGGAGAGATTTCTACTTATCAAAATCATACATAAGCATCAAATTAGAATATAAATACATTACTCTTGGTTAGAATAGGTTAGGTTGCCTAGGTATTAAAGTATTTGGCAGTGTATGGTAACCCCTTTTTGCATTAATTGATATTTGATATATGTTGTCGAACATTGATATATTTCGCTAATTATGTACCTTAGACATGATTTATATCCTAGATCTTGTTGATTGCGGACCTTACATCACAGATCTGTAGTATATATGTTAGAGTGGATTTATTCAACTCGTTATAATGGACGAAAATGGTAGGAGCAACACATCCAACAATATAAAAAAAATCTTATCCAACAGTACAACCGTACATAAAACTTGCTAACGCTTTAACACCCGTAACAATCACTGACATATGCGGGAATTTACATGAACGTTTTGAACTCAATAGTCTACTAACGAGCGATCACCTAAAATTACTTGAACCTAGTCGATAATACTGGACATGTAACAAGCAGAGTGAAAAAAATATATACATGTAGGCACACAATATGCTAAAGATTGGTACAACTACAAAGTCAAGTGGATAGATTTGATATGAATAAAGCTGAAATCAATGAAGAAATACCTAACATAAGTATGAAAACGGGGGGAAAAATCCTTGGTTAGATTAGGTTAGGATGAGTTAGGTTTACGGTTATTATCACAAACCTTAAGTGAGAAATACTACAATGGATATTGTGAACGCTCAAATAAGTCAAATATTCTGAATTGAAACACAATCTCATAACAAGACCTGAATTAATCAATAACTATTAAGTGTACAACTGTGAATGTCTTACAAACATTTATAGAAGTAACACTTGCGGGAACAGGCATCTAGTAAAGACATGCGAGCGGATAACATAATTGGGATGTACATTAAATTGTTGAAGAAATTTAACACTACCCTTTACACAAAACATGTTCAAATCTATAACAAATTACATAGCCAACTAAGATATTATGTCTCTAGTAGTTCAAATCAAAGCCCACTGTGTCGTAACAACGAACTCTACAATGCTTTACTAGGTCACTTCTCGGCAATCTACCACTGATATATGACCAATTTAGAGGTAACACCCTGTCACAATACAGAACCTCAGACGTACCATGCATATGTTTTGTCCATCGTCTCTGAACCACGTCGAGCAAAGTCACATCCTGGATATAACCAATAATCTATACACAGGTACAATGGTCATGAACGGGGCTGACTTGAGTCTCAAAGAGTGTGATCATAAAATTCTGGGGATCTGTTCACTGACGACCTAAGTAAATCAATATAACAAATAGCAGTTATCAGATAACCTCTCTAACAAACACGCCGAAGTTAATATTGACGCCCACAAGAACTTACAAATCACGGTGAAATTGGACGAACTCCAAATGACAACCAAAGTGTGTAAGCCCACCTCTACACCAGGACCCCTCCATCCAGTAAATCGTTACACAATACACTTGCTAGGGTTCAGTGACAAAAATTGCATATAGATGCAGTACGGACTTACACCGCTTAAACATACAATCCTGTGATTATCGTGGAAAAATCATACAACATCAACAACAACTATAAAAAATAGCCAAATAAGATTCTCTCCTCTGATCTAATTCACGGCAAAATTGTAATATATTATGGTATCCAGCACAGTAAATCGGTCTTCTTACACAAAATAAGCCTAAACACAACGAACTTTTGCCTATGGGACTCTCTACCTTCTTCTAAACACTGAAGTATGGTTCTACAATAAACATACAATAAGCTAACAGCAAGTCCGAGTTTGTAACAACTGGGATCTTCTATATCCATAATAACCACGTCAAACATGGTATTAGGATGTAAGAAGATATATAAAACACTAAAATAAACATGTAACTATATTATACCTGAAATAATGTTCTACAATGCATATACAAACGTAATATATTCCGATATTGTATTAGATACCCAATACCTTGCATCAAAGATGTGAAGTGTACAGAGAACATACAAAACTGAAAGATACACACTAAAACTCTCGAATTATAGCAAAGTAAGAAGATCAATTCTCTACTATACCCAAAACATACATTAAAAACCGTGACGAACGAGGAGAAAAGCATGTAACCAACCAAACAACTGACATGAATAAGATACCAGGACATGCATGCAACATACGCTGAAACCTATTGTAAATAGCGTGGAATACTTCTACACGAACACGCTACAGTATATACAAAATCTGATGAAATCCCTCAACAACTAAGTCCAAAAACTGGGTCAAACTAACATTTATTTAACTAAAGTAACCACGGCCTGATCGTAACAGCATGTTATATATACATATAAAATACCAAAATGATGCAATAACCGACCAATTATGCCAGAAAAAAAAATTGTGCGATGTGGAAGATGCAATCCTATCCTATCCTCAATTCCTATAATTGTGTGAGATAACTATTCAAAATTCCAAATAACACTACAAATTCAACATAAATCAACCGATCATTACTAAGTATACATAACACATTATAATAACTTCCAAACATCCATATCGTTCAGGTACTTACGCTATTGGAACAGCGTGTCAATGTAAGATCGATATATCTGGTTCAAACCTGGATGGGGTAGAAAGAATTTCGTAACAAAACTGCTGTATCACTCCAAAAGATAAACATCAACCCACCAACTGCCAGACTAATAAACCGTACTATTCTTAAAGATATTTTATACATATGAAATTAATAGATGGAAAAATACAAAACGCCGCCTAAATTCAATATCAGACTGGTACCCTACTAAACAACCTCCGAATTAGTCAATTATACCCCAACTAGATATGAAAACAAACATATATGTACAGAAAAGATATGTAGAATTATAATCCAGACATAAAATATATAACGAAACATTCACTCAAAACATAGCAAACGTGTCACGGGAACAAATTTATAAAACAAAGAAAGGGAAGAGCAAACTCACCTAATTTTCCAGAAGCGCATCCAACTTTTAGTCTAGGGGATCCCTACGCCCCACCCCTCCAGAAACTTGTTATAACACTTTCCATACCAGAACCGAATAAATATATATAACGAGCAAAAGTTAGTGACCAATTATATCCCAATACAACCATCAAAAGAAGAAAAAGACATATATTAATACAATAAATATCAAAATACAATATAAATATAAATGTACAAACCATAACATCTGGCCAATCTAGGCCGCAAGCCTGGGTTCCAGCCTGCTGTTCCCCCTTCCGTCCCCCTTTCCTCAACCCCCGGCTGCTAGCTGACTCACGTGCCTAACCAGTTCCGCTACCTTCCGCGCCCCCCCCCCCCTCCGTTTTCGGCGGCAGACCCCCGCCAACATGGTCGCCCCAAGGTCGCCCGTCCGTACGGCCGTCGATAAAACTGCTTCGAATTGCGTTTCCCGGTACTTTATGCTACTGTCAAACCATAGTGTGATTCTATGTCATTACTAATTCTACGGTATTATAAAACGCTTTGTATTGTGAGCTGGCTATCCACTATACACTTATTATAACTTTGTATTGTGAGCTGGCGATCCACTATACACTTACCATAACTTTGTATTGTGCGTTGGCGATCCACTATACACTTGCTATAACTATATTGTGAGCTGGCAATCCACTATACACTTACTATAACTTCGTATTGTTAGCTGGCCATCCGCTATACACCCACTATAACTTTGTATTGATAGCTGGCAATCTACTATATACCTACTATATTTTTTGCATTGTGAGCTGGCAATCCCCTATACACTTACTATTACTTTGGATTGGAAGCCGGCCACCCGCTATACACTTATTATAACTTTGTATTGTGAGCTGGCAATCCACTATACACTTACTATAACTTTGTATTGTGAGCTGATAATCCTCTATACACTTACTATAACTGTGTATTGTGAGCTGGCAATCCACTATACACTTACTATAACTTCGTATTGTTAGCTGGCCATCCGCTATACACCCACTATAACTTTGTATTGATAGCTGGCAATCTACTATATACCTACTATATTATTGTATTGTGAGCTGGCAATCCACTATACACTTACTATAACTTTGTATTGTGAGCTGGCAATCCATTAAACACTTACTATAACTTTGTATTGTGAGTTGACAATCCACTATACACTTACTATAACTTTGTCTTGTGAGCTGGCTATCCGCTATAGACTTACTATAGCTTAACTTTGAATTGTAAGCTGGCAATCCCCTGTACACTTACTATTACTTCTGACTGTGAGCTGGCAATCCCCAATACACTTACTATAACTTTGGATTGTGAGCAGGCGATCAACTATACACTTACCTTTAACATTGTTTTGTGAGCTTACGATCCACTATACACTTACATTTAACATTGTTTTGTGAGCTGGCTATCCGCTATACACTTACTATAACTTTGTATTGTAAGCTGGCCATCCGTTATACACTTACTATAACTTTGTATTGTGAGCTGGCACTCCACTATACTCTTACTATTACCTTGGATTGTGAACTGGCAATCCTCTACACCCTTACTATAACGTTGTATTGTGAGCTGGCCATTCGCTATACACTTACTATAACTTTGGATTGTGAGCGGGCGATCCACTATATACTTACCTTTAGCATTGTTTTGAGAGCTGGCGGTTCACAATACACTTACCTTTAACATTGTTTTGTGAGCTGGTGGTTCACAATACACTTACCTTAAACTTTGTATGATGAGCTGGCGATCCACTATACACTTACCTTTAACATTGTTTTGTAAGCTGACGATCCACTATACACCTACCTGAAATTTTGTATGATGAGCTGGCGATCCACTATATACTTACCTTTAGCATTGTTTTGAGAGCTGGCGGTTCACAATACACTTACCTTTAACATTGTTTTGTGAGCTGGTGGTTCACAATACACTTACCTTAAACTTTGTATGATGAGCTGGCGATCCACTATACACTTACCTTTAACATTGTTTTGTAAGCTGACGATCCACTATACACCTACCTGAAATTTTGTATGATGAGCTGGCGATCCACTATATACTTACCTTTAGCATTGTTTTGAGAGCTGGCGGTTCACAATACACTTACCTTTAACATTGTTTTGTGAGCTGGTGGTTCACAATACACTTACCTTAAACTTTGTATGATGAGCTGGCGATCCACTATACACTTACCTTTAACATTGTTTTGTAAGCTGACGATCCACTATACACCTACCTGAAATTTTGTATGATGAGCTGGCGATCCACTATATACTTACCTTTAGCATTGTTTTGAGAGCTGGCGGTTCACAATACACTTACCTTTAACATTGTATTGTGAGCTGGTGATCCACTATACACTTACCTTTAACATTGTATTGTGAGCTGGTGATCCACTACACACTTACCTTTAACAATGTATTGTGAGCTGACGATCCACTATACACTTACCTTTAACATTTTATTGTGAGCTGGCGATCCACTATACACTTGCCTTTAACATTTTATTGTGAGCTGGCGATCCACTATACACTTGCCTTTAACATTTTATTGTGAGCTGGCGATCCACTATACACTTACCTTTAACATTGTATTGTGAGCTGACGATCCACTATACACTTACCTTTGACATTGTATTGTGAGCTGACGATCCACTATACACTTACCTTTAACATTTTATTGTGAGCTGGCGATCAGGTATGCATTTACCTTGAATTTGGTGACCTTCTCCTCAAACTTGAGGTACCGGTCCGGCAACACCCAGCCTCCAGGGTTGACCCTGAGGAACGAAGGAATGATGCCCGCAAAATCCTTCAGGTACCGAGCCAACTCCTCGGGCCCAAACTCCTGGGCCGTGTGGCCATTGGAAAGGGTCGTCATGACAACTGTGATAAGTAGTCAGCTGTTGGCAACAGTGCAGGTGGTGACAATACAGCTAGCGTTGCAGGTAGTGACAATACAGTTAGCGTTGCAATTAGTGACTATACAGCTAGCGCTGCAGGTAGTGACAATACAGTTGGCGTTGCAGGTAGTGATAATACAGCTAGCGTTGCAATTAGTGATAATACAGCTAGCGTTGCAGGTAGTGACAATATAGCTAATGTTGCAGATAGTGACAATACAGCTAGCGTTGAAGGTATGGACAATACAGCTAGCGTTGCAGGTAGTGACAATACAGCTAGCGTTGCAGGTAGGAACAATACAGCTAGCGTTGCAGGTAGTGACAATACAGCTAGCGTTGCAGGTAGTGACAATGCAGCTAGCGTAGCAGGTAGTGACAATACAGCTAGCGTGACAGGTAGTGACAATACAGCTAGCGTTGCAGGTAGTGACAGTACTGCTAGCGTTGCAGGTAGTGACAATACAGCTAGCGTTGCAGGTAGTGACAATTAGCTAGCGTTGCAGGTAGTGACAATATAGCTAGCGTTGCAGGTAGTGACAATATAGCTAGCGTTGCTGGTAGTGACAATATAGCTAGCGTTGCAGGTAGTGACAATATAGCTAGCGTTGCAGGTAGTGACAATTAGCTAGCGTTGCAGGTAGTGACAATATAACTAGCGTTGCAGGTAGTGACAATATAGCTAGCGTTGAAGGTAGTGACAATACAGCTAGCGTTAGTTACACTTTAAAGTATGAACTCACGGGCCACCCATCGAACCTGGCATCGGGTGGCCCGCAGTGACTGCGCCAGCCTGCAAGTTGTGTGCACGGCAAAAGCGGTATAAATAGCTATATACTGCAAGCACGGTAGCGCTTGCAGTATAT
>SDVV010024175.1:0-12629 GCA_016164225.1 Gammarus roeselii
AGTTTAGTGCCGTGAATGGACTGCCCTGTTGCTATTAGGATATGAAGATCACTGTTTTACATAGTCAACTTGTCGTGATAGTCATGTTTCGGAAGTAAAGTGTGCTTAAATTCGCACTATATTTCGGTGATTGCTAAAAATCTATCAACAATTCAGCATCTTCCACTTTGAAGTACCACAACTGAAGGCAAAATGTATTCCGTTTATTTTAGCTCAACGCTTTTCATTCACGAGTTTAGATGATACCAAGGCAAACCAAGCGATTGGCCAATCCCAAAATAAATGTCAAAAGAACAGAATTCGCAAATGTTAGGGCGCTTTTGAATAGAATTGAAAAATATCAGCGAGTGTTCCAAACAGGATATGATGAAAATAATTACATTGATCATGTAAATATCAACAATCCCCCAAAAATAATCCAGTATATATTGCATTTTTTTAAATATACGCCTAAAAAATTGAACCACACAGAGAGAAAGAAAAATGTGAAATTTGCAAATCGCCCCCTCGAGAGATCGAGTGATTGTCTGTACCGTCGAGTAGTCATCTATGTTTATAAATAGGTAATATCAATGATATTGCGATACGAAAGACAGTCAAATATAACTTGAAGTTCATATTTTCTCCAAAGGAACAAAGTATTTATGTGATCAATTTCTAAAAAAAACGACAGAAAACCTAAACATCATAGCTGAACAATATAATTTCTATTAAAAAACAACTTCTCTAGCATTAGGGGAAACCAAATAATAAACTATCGTAAGCAGGAGAAACGACATCATCACATGGCACAATCGGCCAGCCACTCTGATTCAGCCAAAAACAAATACTTCTTGCCTACGACCTCAACCCAAGACAGGACGACAATTTTGTGGCCTACACATTTCACGGTTAATAACAGTTGGCAAGCGTGAAAATTATTAATTTCAACGAATTCACAGGAGCGCACCCTGATTGGCCCCCAATGCCCTCCTCAACTCCCTTTGATGAAGGAAATAATAATTTGTGAGCGGTGTGATTGCCTGTGCTAGAATACATGCAAACATTATCTCATTATTCGAATAATTTGATCAGCTTTTCATCTTGATGGTCAAAAATAACCTGGTTGTCAGTATTCAAATCCTCTGATTTTGAATATTCGTTAAGCGGTGTGATATTTGATTTAACTCTGGGATATAGGAAACGATTAATATATGAGTATAACTTGACCTTGGAGTTATATAACGGAGTATTCCACAATTCTGTAACCTGGCAAGACCAATACATTCGTTTTTTTAAATTGTTACAGCGGTAGATGACATTTTTATGCCTAAGATAGTTTGTTATTCTCTATGATCTACTTTGATTTTGTTGTACCTAGTTTCTATCCACAGTTTCCTATGTATTGATAGTAATACGCAGTAGTAGAGTTATTGGTTTACTCAGATTCAAGTAATTTACTCAGATTTGAGTTATAAAACATAAGAAGCAATTTCTATAAATCGATCAATTCGAACATTTATTTAAAAACTAAAATGTATGGCAGGATCTATTCATGGTAGGGGGAGTTATGAAATGCATGACGCTCTAATGACCAGCAGAAAATAATTTGCTTGGATTCAACATCGAATAAACTCGAAATGAACTACGGGGAATGTGGATCTGTCGTTCAAGTCATTTTAAATTAACGCCACTGATTGCAGTATCGAATTATGATCAACGCCACTGATTGCAGTAACGAATTATGATCAACGCCACTGATTGCAGTAACGAACTATGATCAACGCCACTGATTGCAGTAACGAGTTACCATCAACGGTACTGATTGCAGTAGCGAATTTTGATTAACGCCACAGATTGCAGTAACGAATTATGTCTAACGGACTAACGCCATTGATTGGAGAAGCGAAATATGATCAACATCCCTGATTGCAGTAACGAATTATGATCAAAGTCTTTGATTGCAGCAACGAATTATGATCAACGCCACTGAACGCATCAAATAATTATCATCAACGCCATTGATTGCAGTAACGAATTATGATTAACGCCGTTGATTGGAGAAACGAATTATGACAAAGGAATCGATCCAATCAGACATATCGTTATAAAAACTATTTCTTGGAATTGTTTTGTCGTTGATCAGTCTATATGGACTGCTTCATTGGAAGCTGTTTTGAGCATATCGGTCACAAACATATCAAAGTAATAATATTTTTTTTAAATTCGCTCTTCACCCATTTTTTTACAGTTGTTCTACCATCAATCAATGTTATACAAAAGTTCTTCAATTAGCCTATTTTTAAAAGTTGATGACCCATACGTATTTAAATCAAAAGCTGCGCAATGTGCCTGCTATTTATTATCTTCACTGAATCTGTATCATAATTGTACAGTTGTATGAACAGAACGCAAAGAAGCATAGTTGTATGAGCATGCCAGCCTTCAAAGTTGTTCCATCGAGAACATGAATCCAGTTATGCAACTGTGTCTCCCAACCCTTAGATTACTGCCTGCACTTTTTTTACCGGCTCGCTTTCCATGATGCGAATAAGCATCCCAGCGTTCATTAAAATGATCTCGAACAATATTAATAACGAGGCCTCTGTGTTATTATTGAGAGTTGGTGGACAAACCCAATAATCTAAAATTGTGAATCCTCTTGAAAAATGTTCATTAATTACGATCTCCCAATCAAAAACCTGGTCCGTGATTGCACAAAATATTCGAGCAAACACTCCCTGCATTAGTTTGCAAAAAAATAGAGGAAATATTTACAATTCCAATGAAAGACTTGTTTGTTGATTGACGTAGATTACTATTTTTGCCAATAGATGTTATATGCGGAGTCGGCGGGGAAACTCAATAGGCTTTGTTGATGAGTAGTGGCGAGGACTTGTGATTATTTTTGTTGATTTCACCGCTGCCTCTCATGACCAGACCGCATTTGCCACAGTATCGTAATTCACACGCGCACGGTCAAACAATCACTTATCAAATGAAATGAGTGATGGGACGACGCATGTTTAATCACAGATTGAATAAATGCTGTGTTCATGGAGCTGGTTGATTTGTTTTGCCACTACTTGGTTTGTTGATTTATTTCTAAAGATAGGTCGCCAATCAAATGTTTAACAATTAAGAATAAATTATGATAAACAAAGACGAGCTCAGCATAAGAAAACTGCATGGCGAATAAGCTCAGCAGAAAGGTGCCCTGAGTTTCCATCAGAATCGGACTCTCTTGATACGATTGAGTCGAGAGTTTGTTTAATCAAAATTACGCAATCGGACGATAAACATTTATGTTGCCCTCACTTGATTGATCGCCCTGTTGATATGAGTATATCTTTGTGCTCCGACCTGCTCCAGACCTGCTCGACAATTCCTAGAGGGAATTGTAAGTGAAGCATCATTATTGAAGGCAAACCGGCTCTTGTCCGTAATATAAAGACAAGTACATGCGGCCCTAAACTAACGCAATATGTTATAACAGAAGGCAATGGATGGGAGGGAAGCGACGGTCGTCCATGCATATAGTAATGAGCAGTGGTAGTCATCTGTGAAGCAAGAATACTTGATGAACGGGTTTATCTTCGTGCTCTAAAAATAGAGATAAATAACTAATAATAAATAATATTTGGATTGACTTATCCGCCCGACTCTTCCACTAACCGTTTTTTATTGTTGCAGTAGAGAGGTGAACCCACTTTTTGACAACTATTTGAGGTAACACACTACATATGATTATATGAAGGGTTACTGAACCAGAGTGATGAGCCAATGGTGTAACGTGATGTTGATGTTTCCCAGCAGTCACTTATTTTCTCCCGCCTCCGCTACGTTAACAAGTTCATTTGTTTTCCAAATAAGGCTTGAAAAGCTCGTTATAAATAGCAACAATGTTATTCAGCTATGGTGTTAATGCTTTTCTGCACTTTTTAAAAATGATCTCACAAAGACGTCATTCCACTGACGAAGACTTTAATTTCAAGTAACATGTTAATGTTATTTATATAAAAAAAACAATAACATTATATTTTTTTGATGAAGATTGCTGTTCGACGGGATAGGCAATCCTTCGATTCATCAAGAGAGCGCTTTTTATTCAACAAATATTTCAGGAAGGCTCAGAAGTTTTGTATTCGCCAGGATAGAGTTTTGATATTGATACAAGCAATAGTTTTCAGATCTCCTTTGAATTTTTTTTTCTACGTCATCCTCCGTTCAATAAATATTCATAATCTAATTGGTTACATCTGCACTGTGATAATTTATCCTCGAAGGCTAATAACGTCTAGTAAACATGTGTGGCCGTCAACAACATGCAAGAACCTGTCGTTCTCCTCATAGAGATTTGTTACACCTATCAATGAGTCTCTGTTAAGATATAGTTGGGTCTTTCTGAGTAGGTTGCTTCATTGAACTTGAATTCAGTTAACGGAGAACATGTGATTTTTGTAATGTATTTCGTTAAATGACTCGTTTGATTGAACAACTTCGAGAACTAATATACCTGTGCTTGAATAAAAAGGAATTGAAGCCACACTTTGAATCCAGTCTTTAATCTAAAATAATAGCCGTAATTTTCGAGCAATACTATGCTCCTCATCAGCGGCTAAAAAATGAGGAAACAAAAGAGACATTGTGAGAAATTTAGACGTGGATATGAAAATGTATCAACTTAACATGCTAACATTTCAAGGAAAGCAAACAGCGCCAGGATTAAAAGGACATGTCTTGGTAACAGTGAAACGTTGCGGACAGCCGCAAGTTACCAGAACATCAAGGGAGAAGGGGGGGGGGGGGGCGTTATTCATAATTTTTGGATTGGCTTTAAGTAAAATATCTCTTTTAGCTGCATCTACTGAACAGACTCCGGGTATACTATTGAAATTAGGTAAAATTTTAATGGTTCTGGATTCCATCAGAAGACGTTCTTGAAGGTTAAGTGATTTGAAAACTAATTTAGCTGAGTTCCAGTCTATTGCGTGATCTGTATCCCTAACATGGCAAAACACAGCACTACTTTCCTTGCCGGACCTGACATCGCTGAGGTGCTCCTTAATTCTGACCGGAAGCGAACGGCCAGTTTCACCAATAAAGCAGGAATTGCATTGCCCCCACGGAATTACATAAGCATCACATTCTGGTTCAGTGTTCAACTTAGGTTTAGTCCTAACTAATTTTGTTTTAGTTAAATTAAATTACTTATGAACAATTTTGGTGATATGACTTCTAAAAATTGGACGAACTTTGGAAGAATCGCAAGTGTAATGCAGATCAATTATATTATCTTCTTTCTGTTTTTTTTCCGTCGGAGGGTCAACAAATCTGGACTTCCGCTTGGCGCATAGATTCATCAATGACGTAAGTAGGGTAAGCCACCTTGCAAAATGTTTGTTTGAGATAATTTAGCTCCAAATTTAAAAATGCCGGATCACAATACAATATGCACGTAGAAACAGCGAATGAAGAGTAGATCGCTTAACTTGTTCAGGCTGCCACGAAAAATAATGCAAGTACATATTGGAATGGGTGGGTTTTCTATGCAGTGAAAAGCTAAAATGTTGTGCGGACCTATGAACTAAGGTATCCAAAAAATGAAAGTTTTCCCTCATTTTCATTCCGAAGTAAATTTGATTGAAGGGGAAAGATTATTCAGTCGTACAGTAAAATCTATGATGTCGACATCATTGGGCCATAGCGCAAAAACGTCATCAACATATCGGACCCATGAAAGAGGTTGTTCATTTGATAGAGGTAAAAGTTCAATTTCAAAATGTTCCATGTAGAGGTTCGCTAGTACTGGGGAAAGAGGGCTCCCCATTGCCACACCAAATTTCTGAACAAAATATTTTTCATAAAACGTAAAATAATTGTTGTTTACACATAGCCGGATCATTTCTAAAAATGGGTGAATGGGTATAGACAGCACTAAAACAACCCTCATCCAACTTCCTATTCAAGAAAGACAGTACATCTTCAAGAGGTACATTTGTAAATAGCGCAGTGACATCGTTACGCAATATTTTAACATTGGCATTGGAATTTGGTGAAGTAAAAGCTCTCAATTGATCGGTAAACTCCCTTGTGTGTTGCAGGTGGCTACAATGGAGTTTACCGAACGATTGAGAGCTTTTACTTCACAAAATTCTATACACAATGTTAAAGTGTTGAGTTCCTATGTCACTGCGCTATTTACAAATGTACCACTTGAAGATGTCCTGTCTTTTTTTAATAGAAAGAGGAATGAGGGTGTTTTAGTACTACCTATACCCATTAACCCATTTTATGAAATGATCCGGCTATGTGTAAACAACAATTATTTTACGTTTGATGGAAAATATGTAGTTCAGAAATTTGGTGTGGCAATGGGGAGCCCTCTTCCACCAGAACTGGCGAACTTCTAAATGGAATATTTTGAAACTGAACTCTTGACTCTTTCGAATGAACAACCTCTTTTATGGGTCCGATATGTTGATGACGTTTTTGCACTATGACCCAATAATGTCGACATTTCAGATTTTACTGTACGACTGAATAATCTTTCCCCCACAATCCAATTTACTTTGGAATGGGGAAATGAGGGAAACTTCCATTTTTAGATACATTAGTTCATAGGTCCGCACAACATTTTAGCTTTTCACTGTATAAAAAAACCGCCTATCCCAATATGTACTTGCATTATTTTTCTTGGTAGCCTGAATAAGTTAAGCGATCTACTCTATCCGCTGTTCCAACGTGCATATCGTATTCGTGATCCTACATTTTTAAATTTGGAGCTAAATTATCTCAAACAAGCATTTTTCAAGCTGGCTTACCCTTACTAAAGTCATTAATGAAGCTTTGCGCAGAGCGAAGTCCAGATGTTTTGACCCTCCCACGTAGAAGAACACCGGAAAGAAGATAATATAATTGTTCTGCTTTACACTTGTGATTCTTCCAAAGTTCTTCCAATTTTTAAAAGTAATAACACCCAAATTGTTCATAAGAAATATAATTCAATTAAATCAAAATTAGTTAGGACTAAACCTAAATTGAACCCTGAACCAGAATGTGGGGTTTATGTAATTCCGTGTGAGCAGTGCAATTCCTGCTATATTGGTGAAACTGGCCGTTCGCTGCCGGTCAGAATTAAGGATCACCGCAGCTATGTCAGGTCCGGCAAGGAAAGTAGTGCTATGTTTTGCCATGTTAGGGATACAGGTCAAGCAATAGACTGGAACTCAGCTAAATTAGTTTACAGATCACATAATCTCCAGGAACGTCTACTGATAGAATCCAGTCTCATTAAAACTTTACCTAATTTCAATAGTATACCCGGAGTCTGTTCAGTAGATGAAGCTATAAGAGACATTTTACTTAAAGCCAATCCGCAAATTATGAATAATGTGCTCCCCCCCCCCTCACTGATGTTCTGTGAACTTGTGTTTGTCCGCAACATTTTACTGTTACCAAAACATATTCTTTTAATTCTGGCGCGGTTTGCTTTTATTGAAATTTTAGCATGTTAAGTTGATAAATTTTCTTATCCTCGTCTAAATTTGTAACAATGTCTCTTTTGTTTCAACAGTTTTTAGCCGCTGATGAGGAGCATAGTATTGCTCTTAAATTTCGGTTATTATTTTAGGTTAAAGATTTTATATAAAGTGTGGCTTTAATTCCTTTTTATAACTTTTTAGACCTCGATATTGAGGCATCAACTCTCTTTTTACTGTTTTCGAATGCTTTCTTCGACAAAGTTTTTCCGAAGTCAGAAAATTAGTCAATTGAAGGCCATTCCTCAGCGTCTAAATATAATTAATTAATTGAAGTATTGCATTTGTAACTGATTGAATCAGAGAAAACGAAACATTCACCTCATAAACCCCCTGACCATATGCTATTGAATTTTGCTATACCCTATTGCATTTCCTCTCACCGTAATACTTTTTCGATCTGACCCAAATCGATCATGTTGCGGTGGATGAATCCAATCAACCCATTCTGTACATGGAATAGACATGAGTAAATAATGTGTTGCAGTTTGAAACTCAATATTTATTCAGATGTCGTAACTCAGAATGGAGAGCTTCCAGAGTATTGATGAGATTGTATCCTCGCCTCACGTTTGATTCATTGCCAAATTAATTGCCTGAGGACAACTCTGTGCCTGTCTTTCAAATCTATATACAATTTAAAATTTGCCCAATAAATCCGTTCACTCGTTTGTAAATTGAGTGCTGAATTGGATCGGGCCACGAGAGTTGAGTTGATGGTATACCGGGACAATATTTATAATGTTTCAACCAAATTTTCTTATAATGTGTACTAATCTCCATTGCCCAAAATCTTAATTAAATTCACATATTTATGTATGAAACGAATTTCACAACTTCATATTATTTGTTAATAATCAACATGACCCATTTTTCCATGCCCAAAGCCGTGAATAGTACAGGGCCTTCCTAACTACATCGCCCACTATTGCAGGGAACCGCAACCGAAATGAGTCTGTTTAATTTTCTTGGATTTAAGACTCACTTGGCACCAAAACCGGCTACACCACGAGGAAGGTGATTATGGCCGCCCACGGTATGTGCCCACATTAAGTCCTTTGGCTTACATCGCCCGCGAGGCATTCGAAATTTTCTTGCTCCCAGAACAAGCTCACCATTTGGTCCTTCCAGCTCTGCTTCCCACCGCGTTTCGCGTAGATCCAGTCTGACAGGTGTTTCGAAAACCTGGTAAGAGGAAACAAAGAAAAAAAATTGGTTTAAAATTTATTCTGTAATTACGTGCAAATACATTTTCGACCGAGGTTATTGCCATATTACGACGAGCGTTTTTTTTTCACAATCATAATTTTCCCATCATCCAACGAAGGCCGCTGGTACGGAATGAAATGGACATTTTTTCATTAGTGGTCTAACCCTAACAAACAGAGAAAAATATCACGGTTGAAAGAAGCTTCAATAAGTGCCATAAAGAGCTCGGAGTCCCTTCGTATTCGCTTACTTTATGACCCGAACAGTATTGTTGATTGTCACCTTGACCATCTCTCCACTGCTGGCCAGGACTCCTAACTAATGGCTTACGAGGGTAGGTAATATTCACTAGGACCACCTGTTCGCAACTGGCTAAGACGAATCAATCGTAGAGGTATCCTGAGCTTCAAGCTGTGGACCTCCCCTTGTATATACATCATTACTGGATACTGACCGCAACCTGCCATGGGGAGAGATGGACAGGGTAAGGTGGTGATTGGCATATGACTAAGGGTGTTCCACGTTGACCGGATCAGCTTCTGGAAATGTTTTTTGAATTCAAACACAGAAAAACTGCAATGCACTTTATCCATGTTTGCAAAACAATCGTTTAAAATGCTGACACCATTTTTATATATGTTCAAATTTCATTACCACTAGATCTACACTGACTTAGCCTGACGTTGCTTTCCAAACGTTTATTTTACATTGCAAAATAACTCATATCCTTCCCATCAATGTAGAAGTATTTTTTCGCCTTTCGTCGTGTTTTTGTAATTTACTCTCGGTTTTTATCAAGCTCCTTCTCAACTAACCCATTGCTTATCTGGTATTATTTGTTGTTCGCTCGATTCCAACCTTCATAGCAGATAAGTTAGGTCGAGATAATCAGAAACTTCTCTCGCTCTTGCTATGGGTTAGGTGAAACGATGTTAATGCGAGGCAGGAGAATCCTCAGGGATTACCAGACAATGAAGACAATGTTAATATACTACTGGAAGTTCGTAGTTTTTGTTTTATTTCACGAGAAAATTGTTTCCAATATTTGTTTTTGCAACAGATTTAGATATAAAGTAGGGAGTTATTAGTTTATGTACGACATGACCAAATCTACCGGACGGTACGCTCGGTACATGAACGGATTTTCTTATTTTCTATTATGAATTGTTTCGTTCCACAAATGAGTTTGTGTAACAAGTCAGTTACTGTTATATCAGTTACTAGCCAAACACTGAGCTAGCAGCAACTAGCCAGATAATGAACTAGCAGCAATTATCCAGCTACTGAACTAGTAGCAACTAGCCAGACACTGAACTAGCAGCCACTAGACATACTGAGCCAGCAGCAACTAGCCAGATACTGAGCTAGAATCAACTAACCAGATACTGAGCTAACAGCAACTAGCAAGACACTGAATTAACAGCAACTAGCCAGATATTAAGCTAACAGCAACTATCCAGCTACGGAGCTAGCAGCAACCATCCAGCTACTGAGCTAGCAGCAACTAGCCAGACTCTGAGCTAGCAGCCACTAAACATATACTGAGCTAGCAGCAACTATCCAGGTACTAAGCTACCAGCAACTAGCCAGATGCTGAGCTAGCAGCAACTAGCCAGAGACTGAGCTAGCAGCAACTAGCCAGATACTGAGCGCGCAGCAACTAGCCAGATACTGAGCTAGGAACAATTGTTTTGGAGAAAGGATGCAGCAAGTCACAAATTCCAAGTTTTTTCTCTACGTAAAGCAGAAAAGTGTATTGAAATTAAATTATCACAGTGATGTCATCATATGAAAAATCTCTAGTCCGAAGCGAGGAATCGAACGGGTCTCACATATCAGCGACGTCGGGTTCGATTCCTGACTACGGACTATAGGCTTTTCCTATGATGACATCACTGTCATAATTTAACGAAGTCTTCCCAACGTTATTGTTGGTATATATTCTCTTTAAAAGTGTATTGGTTGGCATATTCAATGACGTATAGACATTTGGTTTCAAAAAAGTTATTTTCAACGGTCAGTATTCAGTCAACAATGACGTGTGAAAGATGCACCAAACAATATAAAATTCGATATGCTATCATCAAAATCTCTAAATGTCACGCTTTTGTTTCGCTCATTAAACATCGTTTAACAAATTATCTAAATGAATCTCATCCGTTATAAATAAACCATAAGATCACAATTTGAAATGTTTTATAAATATCTTATTTGTTTCAGGGACCATAAGGGAGAAGCAATTGTATTTAAAAGGGAAATATCTCCATATGCCCAAAAAGTTAAAGCACTTGCTGAGTCACTGTAATTGTTACCATCTGACTCTCTTTATGTGTTTTGTAAATCGTTTTTATATCTAATTTGATTCACGAAAATATTATACAATTGTTGATTCTTCCAGTCAATAGGTACAATAAAATCAGCGTAAAAAATGAGAAATCCACATTTCGATTAATTGTTCACAAGGACAAACTATCAAACCCTTTTTAATTTTATGATTATAATCATCTAGAAGCATCTGGTATAATCTTTATTTAATCGAAGAATATCTGTAACGTCATGACAACTGATCCCATCTATCATTTGATCTTGGCATGTTTTGGGCACGATTTCCATCAAATCATTTATAGTACTGTCTCAACGATGTTCATTGGAGTGAAGCCTTTATAGTACTGTCTCAACGATGTTCATTGGAGTGAAGCCTTTATAGTACTGTCTCAACGATGTTCAGTGGAGTGAACCCATTATAGTACTGTCTCAACGATGTTCACTGGAGTGAAGCCTTTATAGTACTGTCTCAACGATGTTCATTGGAGTGAAGCCTTTATAGAACTGTCTCAACGATGTTCACTGGAGTGAAGCCTTTATAGTACTGTCTCAACGATGTTCATTGGAGTGAGGCCTTTGAATAACTGTCTCAACGATGTTCATTGGAGTGAAGCGTTTATAGTACTGTCTCAGCGATGTTTATTGGAGTGAAGCCTTTATAGAACTGTCTCAACGATGTTCATTGGAGTGAAGCCTTTATAGTACAGTCTCAACGATGCCCATTGGAGTGAATCCTTTACAATACTGTCTCAACGATGCCCATTGGAGTGAACCCTTTACAGTACTGTCTCAACGATGCCCATTGGAGTGAAGCCTTTATAGTACTATCTCAACGATGTTCATTGGAGTGAAGCCTTTATAGTACTGTTTCAACGATGTTCATTAGAGTGAACCCTTTACAGTACTGTCTCAACGATACCCATTGGAGTGAAGCCTTTATAATACTATCTCGATGTTCATTGGAATGAAGTCTTTATAGTACTGACTCAACGATGCCCATTGGAGTGAAGCTTTTATAGTACTGTCTCAACGATGTTCTTTGGAGTGAAGCCTTTACAGTACAGTCTCAACAATGTTCATTGGAGTGAAGCCTTTATAGTACTGTCTCAACGATGATCATTGGACTAAAGCCTTTATAGAACTGTCTCAACGATGTTCATTGGAGTGAAGCTTCTATAGTACTGTCTCAACGATGTTCATTGGAGTGAAGCCTTTATAGAACTGTCTCAACGATGTTCATTGGAGTGAAGCCTTTATAGTGCAGTCTTAACGATTCCCATTGGAGTGAACCCTTTACATTAGTGTCTCAAAGATGCCCATTGGAGTGAACCCTTTATAGTACTGTCTCAACGATGCCCATTGGAGTGAAGCCTTTATAGTACTATCTCAACGATGTTCATTGGAGTGAAGCCTTTATAGTACTGTTTCAACGATGTTCATTAGAGTGAACCCTTTACAGTACTGTCTCATTGATACCCATTGGAGTGAAGCCTTTATAGTACTGTCTCAACGATGATCATTGGACTAAAGCCTTTATAGAACTGTCTCAACGATGTTCATTGGAGTGAAGCTTCT
>SDVV010024176.1:0-12629 GCA_016164225.1 Gammarus roeselii
CAACAACGAATTTATTACTCAGTTATCTAAACAGAAGCTTGACTCTGAGCATTGATTAATATACTGAAATACAATGCTGGCGTCAATTTTGATTATTTTGTTTTGTAATGCTATTGGCCCCGGTATGTTTATCGAAAGCGATTAGCTTTTGTCTAATCGCTTACGGTAAAGAGAGATTTAAAAAATCGACCATCTGCCTCAAATGCGTCGCACTCTATCAGCACGTGCTTCACCTTGATTGCGGCTTGGTGGCACCAAAGGCATGGTGGCTCGAACGATCTTATTTATGCGTCCATTAGATAGTTGTGCGTAGTCCGCGAGGGTCCTGTGCAGATGAAGTGGATGAATTTTGGTCTGTCCTGTTGGTAAACTTGTATTCAACATTCATCACCAGAGGGTGTGACTAAAAGCCTCCTCAGTTCACTTCGTTGCTACACATCGTTCCATTGGGACGTTTTAAGGAAGTTCATGATAGCGAGCCATTTTCGATAATAAACGTTGAAAAAATATTCTTGATGGGTGGAAGCCCGCTTAGCTGGGGAATCTGCTAGCTCATTTCCCTTTATTTCCGCATGGCCCAGGATACAGCAGAATTCGACCGCATGGCCAACCATGGACATAGCAATAATGTTGTGTGGTATTTTACGAAGAGCAGGGTGTGAATAGTGCACACAGTGTTAAGTAGAGTGTGAGCAAGATGTGTATAGTGCACACAGTGTTAAGAAGAGTGTGAGCAAGATGTGTATAGTGCACACAGTGTTAAGCAGAGTGTGAGCAAGATGTGTATAGTGCACAGTTTTGAGCAGAGTGAGAGTATTCAGAATCTCCGAGAAGAGGACGTATTTGGGGAGGTGGACATAACTCCGTAGAATACTTTAGCATTAAAATTAGAGGCCTACTCCACCGGAGCCACAACGCAAGTCATTGCAAGCTCCCTTAGGTCACAACTCTGAGGAGGAAGGAGAGGCTCTTTGTGTGAGGGTCGCGAATATGAGGTTGCCCTCACTCACGGCGGCAGCGACTACGCCTGCGACAGTTTTGGAAAAGTCTGTGTATATAAGTCGGAAATCGGGATGTCGTTGATCGAGCAGTCTTGAATATATTCTAAAGAATATATTGGGTCGGTAGCTGATGGACGGTTTAATTGTAAACATACATCAACTGGCAGTGGCTTGATCATCCATGTATTTATTTATTCATTATTTGCTTTCATGTTCCACCGGAGTGTTCCATGTAGGCATGACAGTTCGAATAAATTGGCGTGAGAATGAAGGCATGATAACTTTGTGAGTGATGAAGGTCTCGTGTGGCCAGTAAGCTGACCAAGCGTAGGCAAAATGGTGGCCCAAAATTTCTAATAGGCGCGACGAAGAGTTAATCAAAAATATTTATGAAGTGGTTAGAAACTCGGTTGTTGATTGGGCACCCAGTCCTGAAGGTATATTTAAGCGAGAGTTATCTCGTGAAAGAGGAAGTTCATTAGCTAGTAAACTCATAAATCGATGAGAGTTGAAGAGGATGGAGTTTTTTTGCGATGATCGATAGGGTATCGAGATTAGTTTTGGCTGCTGAATTGTAAACAACATCTTTGTAGTCAAGACGTGACAGTAGTAATGTTATGTCCAACTAAAATGGAAGTGTCGTTGTGTTGTAGTGTTGACGATATCCTGTAAAAACTATAAAGATAGTGACCGGTCTCATTAACTTTGCAGAGATGCAGATGGATCTTCTGTTAGATGTATGTATGTATAGACATACAGCCGTTTCCCCCTAGTTGGGGGGGTGGCTAGGTTAGGCAGACACAGAGGGGGGTGGAGCCCAATCTCCCCGCCACAAGACCACCGTGTCCCTGCCGAGGCTCGAACTCGCGACATGCAGCAGCAGAGGCTGACACTGCAGTCGGATACGCTAACCACTCGGCCACGGCGGCCTGTTAGATGGTGGTTGATAAATAAGGTAACTTAATCTCTGAGAATACCTAAATTCTGAGAAAATTCCACTGCCCAGCTTCAAATGCGGAGAGCAGAATGTAGTCGTAGACTCCCTTCGTTGATTAGGAAACTGCATTTGAGCAAAGCACCCAGTAAATAGACTATTATACACCTAGGCCCTGTTTCATCACTATCCATTCCATGAACTTTTTGACCTCGAGAGAGGGGGAGGAAGGGAGGCTAAGTCCCTCCCCTAGACTACTCCTTTGTCGATGTCATATTTATTAATTAATTTTACAAATGAATAATTCTAATTGTATCACGAGTACGATCAGAAATTATTACACGGCCTCTTCTGAACGATAATGAAAACATTTGAAGATTTCCCGGCTCGCTGCAGGGCATCAAAATCCATTCGTTGGCATCCACTTGCTTGCCAGGCTTTGTTTGTCTTGTGTTACCATCTTGCGGTCAGCGCTGAGACTGCTCTACGCCACCATGCTAAACAGCCGCCAATGTGTAGAGAACAACGGGGTCCCACCCCAAACAGTCGTTTACGTCATCCATCAGCACCTCATAGCCACCCGGACAACAAACTCAATTGTTGACGTCATCCATCAGCACCTCGTAGCCACCCGGACAACGAACTCAATTGTTGACGTCATCCATCAGCACCTCATAACCACCTGGACAACAAACTCAATTGTTGACGTCATCCATCAGCACCTCATAGCCACCCGGACAACAAACTCAATTGTTGACGTCATCCATCAGCACCTCATAGCCACCCGGACAACAAACTCAATTGTTGACGTCATCCATCAGCACCTCATAGCCACCCGGACAACAAACTCAATTGTTGACGTCATCCATCAGCACCTCATAGCCACCCGGACAACAAACTCAATTGTTGACGTCATCCATCAGCACCTCATAGCCACCCGGACAACAAACTCAATTGTTGACGTCATCCATCAGCACCTCATAGCCACCCGGACAACAAACTCAATTGTTGACGTCATCCATCAGCACCTCATAGCCACCCGGACAACAAACTCAATTGTTGACGTCATCCATCAGCACCTCATAGCCACCCGGACAACAAACTCAATTGTTGACGTCATCCATCAGCACCTCATAGCCACCCGGACAACAAACTCAATTGTTGACGTCATCCATCAGCACCTCATAGCCACCCGGACAACAAACTAAAATGTGACAACTACACCCTAGCGCTTATTAAAGGAGTTTCGTCACCGCATCAATATCTAGTCATATAAGAGACCCATTAATTGGTGAACACTTGCCGAGGCGTGTTCATAATGGAATTGATGTCAGACCATAGAACATTTAGATTAAACTTGTTTCCGTCGTCGACACTGCTTATGAGAAAAACTTAAGAAATGGGTAACATTCATGTTAAAAATCAGCAATTGCAATAACATGAAATAGGATACCTAAGGCAGACTCAGAGAGCTGAAGAGATCACATTTGCATGCGGATGAGTCATTCACGTGACATTTAAATTTTATAATTAGTTATGTTTGGGTCTGTGGAAGATTGCTTGAGAAGGCTATAGGTCCTTGGATAGTTTGTTTGTCGACACCAGCTGATCAGAATTGGAGTGCGCGTTGGAGACGGACGATGTGGAAGAATATCATTCGATTAGCGACGAAGAAGGTGAACGCCAAATCAGTAAACGTGATTTGATGAAGTGGGTAAAGCGAGAGACTTGCCCGTGAGGACTTTGATGAAAGGCATGGAGAGACTTGTCCGCGAAGATCTTGATGAAAGGCATGGCGAGAGACTTGCTTGTCAGCGAGGATCTTGATGAAAGACATGGCGAGAGACTTGCTTGCCCGCGAAGATCTTCATGAAAGGCATGGCGAGAGACTTGCTTGCGAGGATTTTGATGAAAGGCATGGAGAGAGACTTGCCCGTGAGGATGGTGATGAAAGGCATGGCGAGAGACTTGCTTGCGAGGATCTTGATGAAAGGCATGGAGAGAGACTTGCCCGTGAGGATGTTGATGAAAGGCATGGCGAGAGACTTGCCCGTGAGGATGTTGATGAAAGGCATGGCGAGAGACTTGCCCGAGAAGATCTTAATGAAAGGCATGGCGAAAGACTTGCTTGCCCGCAAGGATCTTTATGAAAGGCATGGCGAGAGACCTGCTCGCGAGGATCTTGATGAAAGGCATGGCGAGAGACTTGCCCGAGAAGATCTTGATGAAAAGCATGGCGAGAGACGATCCGATTGATAACAATAGTGATTAAGTCTTGATGGAGCGGAGGGATTTAATAGCAAGACTGATGATTTTTGAGATGGCGCGTCACTCATATGACCAATCCTGTGCTGTCATGACGTCACACTTTACTCGCTCACTGAAAATGAATGCACTTCCAACACCCATCAGGAGCTTTCAATAAATGATTATCCGAACCAATGACACTTTTGCATTGACCACTAAGTCAATAATTCAGTTTTGTGCTACATTGCAACGTGACCACATCATTGAACGAGATTAGATGCCTCAAGGAATACATTATGTAGTGTATAATCTACGACACTATTTATTTACATGTGCATTTCTGCAAATTGACAAAGCTCTTCAACATCATAGACTTGTTGATCATTATATTGGAAATTAACATTGTACTTGTCGTTAGCTTCAGTGTCGTCATTTGCAGGGACCAGTTTGTTATTATTCAACAGATAATTTTGCCCGGCATTATTCGGGTCCTCGTATTGTGGTTGAGCATCTTGAACATAGGGCAGGCCCTCCCATACCGGGTATGCGTTGGAAGAAGGAGATGATTCTACACCCCTGTTGTCGATTACAAATGATCCGGTAAACTCGCCTTCTCTCCGTGGTCTATCGACAAGGTCTGTATTATTAATGTCGATAGGACTTGCATGTTGAATGTTGAACTCATCATTACCCACAGCATTGCCATGATCGTCATTATCAAGACCATTGGATTGACCAACGTTTAACTCATCATTACCCACAGCATTGCCATGATCTTCATTATCAAGACCATTGGATTGACCAACGTATAACTCATCATTACCCACGGCATTGCCATGATCTTCCCTGTCAAGACCATTGGGTTGACCCTCCCCGTTAGGGTTTCTAGTGCGATGCCTTGGTGACCTCGAGTTTTCGGCTGACTTCCTGAAAGATTTGAAATATTTCCCAAACTTACTTTTACTGAAAGATGCTTTTTTCTCTGGTACGTCTTTTTTATCAGGCTGTGTTTTCTTTGGTTCTCTTTTTCCGGTTGCCATTTTGTTTAGCTTATAGCTATGGACATCCGGAATGGCGGGCAGTCCAATCTCCCTTTTGTCAAGCCTAGCCACTCTGGTTTCACGACTCCATTCTCTCACATGCTCTTCCTTCGGTAATCCATTGTTCGAGGTGGCAGGACTATTATGACGAGAAAAATAAAAGCCACCTTCCATAGTATTGCTCTCCTGTAACCCATAGGGCAGGATATCTCCTTCCCGTGAGGCGTTAGGAAGAGCATAGTGGAAAGGACTAACGCCAGAACCTTGAGCGACATTTCCTAGTATCGGTGCCTGGGTGACGTCGAACGGAGACCCCACGTCGAAGGGACTTCCAATGCAGTGATAATTATTGGTTGCTTGGCTCGATCTGTTAAATAGAGGAAAGGTTATCAATAGACACTTATTGCAGCTTGATATTTGCAGTAGCGACATCCCATCAAACTATTTTATTTAGAGTGCAGTCATGATAAACCCATTTTATGATCGTGTCCGTGATAAAATTCAATTTTATACACATAAAAGTGCGAGAAAATGTGACAAATGTTACTGTAAAGAGTATCCTCTACGATTACGATATTAGATTAAAGTGACCAGTCTTCAAACTGCTGAGCCGGTGTCTATGTTCACGAGACATCGTTGCGCTACGGCAAAATATTTTGATTTATCTACTGATGAATGTGTTACCAACGCCAATTGGACTGTAGCAGGTTTGCAAGCATCAATAAGCTACAAAAGTATTTAATTACAGTTTGCCTACACTACTGAAGAGTATTTTCTCTTGCTCTGTCATTGATAGGTATTTCGACGTATTCCACCATCTTAGAATACCTCAGTTGAGTTGGTCAGGTAGCAGACCACGGTCCTGTGTGCCCTATCTCAGTAGAAGTTTACAGAGCATATTGAAATTTTATGTTCTATCGTCTTTTGATTAAACACACCAACGAATAACACAAGAAAACCTGATCCATATTTTAATTGGAAGAATGTAGAAGCCGTATTTTTTCATATTTGGACCGTTAGTATAATTGTAGAAACAGATAAAAATCCATGACATATTTTACGTGGAATGTTTTGAAATAAAATATAAATAAGCTTGCACGCATAGATTTCAACTGATAATCCATCCTCCCAGAAACAGGGTAATCAGTTTTAATTAATTTACAATAAATCTGGTGCGTTGATTGTACACCATAAGACATAAATCATAGACAATAAATAGTAGAGGCCTAGAAATGTCTGCTCGCGCCTGATAATATCAGAGTTGTTATGGCCAACGATACGCGGAAAAAGAGCTTGGACTAAGAGACGCTCTGAACGAACGTTGACGTATCTTTTGAAACTGTATTCCATTGATAAAGATCATTAATGTAACTTCTATCAATACTAAAAGGTTGTCTTTAGCACTTACTGCGGTGATAATGGAGAAGCATTTGGTTCCCCAAGCCGTAAATCATTATTTTTTGGTCGACATGATACATTGCTTCCAGTGCACAGCAAATCTGGATTAATAAAGGTTCCATACGGATTATTGGACGCTGTGATTTCAATCGGATGACATTGAACCGGTTGCTGCTCGTCACCGTGCTGCTCGTCCCCGTGCTGCTCGTCCCCGTGCTGCTGCTGCTGCCACAAGTGCGCGTTGAGATCATCATTTCGGATAGGAAGAGCTGATTGAGTCGCCAAATTTTCAACAATTTCTGGGTTAGCATCCGGCTTCTTGGTTTTCTTCCTCTTCCTGAATTGCACTTGGCACGTAGATTGGAGTAACTGGGCATCAGTGATTGTTGAAGATTGGCAATGAGTGTTGTAAAACTGAAATCTTGTGTCGTACACCATAGTACTCTTGAGTGGTGGAGATGTTGATTTATGACAAACAGACTGCCAGTCGACGCCCTGTGAAATGCGGGATGTAAATTATACTTGGGTATTAAGCAAAAGTTGACATTTTTCCTAGATGAGAGCCATTAGAATTGCTATTTACATAACACCCCAAGTCAAGCCATACAAAAAATATTCAATAGTAATAATTAGAATGATGGCACTGACGCCGATTAAATGCTCAACTACAGCTAGCGTCATCAATGCCTTGTTACCATATACCTTGTCTCTCCCACTTAATGCCGCAGCCCTTACAGATACAGGCGCAAGGCTGCATTTCCCAGATGGGGGGTTACAGACGCATGGCTGCATCCCCAGACTAGGAGTTACAGACGCATAGCTGCATCTCCCAGAAGGGGGGTTACAGACGCAAGGCTGCATCCCCAGACTAGGAGTTACAGACGCATAGCTGCATCTCCCAGAAGGGGGTTACAGACGCAAGGCTGCATCCCCAGACTAGGAGTTACAGACGCAAGGCTGCATCCTCAGACTGGGAGTTACAGATGCAAGGCTGCATATACCAGACTAGGAGTTACAGACGCATAGCTGCATCTCCCAGAAGGGGGGTTACAGACGCAAGGCTGCATCCCCAGACTATGAGTTACAGACGCAAGGCTGCATCCCTAGACTAGGAGTTACAGACGCAAGGCTGCATCCCCAGACTATGAGTTACAAACGCAAGGCTGCATCCCCAGACTATGAGTTACAGACGCAAGGCTGCATCCCCAGACTAGGAGTTACAGACGCAAGGCTGCATCCCCAGACTAGGAGTTACAAACGTAAGGCTGCATATCTCAGACAACAAGTTACAGACACAAACCTACATCCCTCTAGCAGGGGGGTGGTAAACTGCACCACGCACCTCGCGCTCCTCTCATGCGCTCACAAGTCGTGTAAAGTGGCGCAAAACGCGGATTAGTGAAGGATTATAGATAGGGATAAAAGAGTTACTTTTGGTGGGCGGGGTAGGGCGCGATGCATGCACCTTGACTCACCGAGCGTACGGGGGTACCTGAACTGGTTTGGTGCCCGAGTCAGCTAACGGACGGGGGGAGGGGGGGAGACCGGTAGATGGGACGGAAGGGGAAACGGTGGGATGAAAGCAGGCTTGCGGCCTTGATTGGCAAGGTTAATGTTACGAACATTTTAATTTGTACTGTATTTTGATATATATATTGTATTTATATATATGTTCTTTCTTCTTTAGATGGTTGTAGTGGAGTATAGTTGGTCACTAACTGGTGCTCGTTATATATATATTTATCCGATTCTGGTATGAATAGTGTTATAGCTAGTTTTCTGGAGGGGGGGGATTGATGCGGTAGAGAAACCCCCTTAGGTAGAAAGTTGGATGCGCTCCTGAAAAATTATGTGAGTTTGCTCCTGCCTATTCCTTGTCTTATAAATTTGTTTCTGTGGCACGTTTGCTACGTTGTGAGTGTATATATTGTTATATATTTATGACTGGTTTATTGTTTCTATATTTTTTATGTGGACACATATGTTGGTATTCTTATCTAGTTGTGGTATATATGACTCATTCGATGCTTGGTTGGTGGGTTCGTAGCGGTGGGGGCGTGGGATATTTTTTATATATTTTGTTCATTTATCACTATATATTCTTTTATAGGATTAGTGTGGTAGGTATGTCTTATAACTCAATTTGCAGCCTTAGTGTGCAAACGGCCCTGTTTGTACTAGCCTGAAGGTAGGATTGCAGGCAAGGTTCTGTGTTTCCCATCTATTTATTTCATATGTATATATTATCTACAGGAATAGTATGGTTTATTTGTCTGATTATTGGCGAGTTTAGGTATGTATTGTGGGATGATGCAGCACCTACGGTCGGGAATCTATCTACCCCATATTGCATTACCCAGTTTTGAAACAGTTATATCAGTGTTCCATTGACGCGGTTTTCCAATAGCAAAAATACCTGAACGATATGGATTTAGTATGAGGTAAAATATTATGTTATGTATACTTAGTAATGATCGATTAATTCAAGTTGAATTTGTATTGTTTCGGAATTTCAATCAGTTAACTCACAGTATTAGGCATTTGTGGGTATTTTAGGCTTGAAGCATCCATGTAGCAAGCTATTTCAGGCATAATTGCTAGGTTGTTGCATTATTGTGGTATTTTTATATGTATATATGACACATCTGTTACGATTTAGCCGTAGGTTACTTTAGTTAATGAGATGTTAATTCAACCCTGTTTTGGACTGAAGTTGAGGCTAATTTCATTAGATTTTGTATCTACTATACCGTATTTACTTTAGTTTTAATTGGGACGCTCGTCTGTCTTGGTATCTTATACACATTTCTTGTTTGTTTGGTTACATGCTAGTTCATTCTCATTCATCACGTTATTAATGTATGTTTTGGGTATGGTAGAGAATTAATCTTCTTGCTTTGTTTTATCTCGTGAGTTTTAGTATAGGTTTTTCAGTTTTGTAGCTTCTCTGTTGAATTTCCATCTTCAATGCAATCTGTTGGTTATTTATACAATATAGTATATATTACGTTTGTGTCTACAATATAGAACATTATTTCAGGTCTAATTTAGTTACATTTTGTTCATTTATAGTGATTTGTATATATTCTTTCATTCTGATACAATATTTGACGTGGTTTTCATAGATATAGAACAGACGATTCGTTACAAATTTGGTCCTGCTGTTAGGGTATTGTATATTTATTGTACGACCTTCTTTAATATTTAGGAGGAGTTAGACTGTCCCCTAGGCAAAAGCTCATTCTGTTTATGTATGTTTGTGTAAATGGACCGATTTATTAGGATGGATACCATAATGTAGTACAATTTTTATGTGAATTATAGCAGAGTAGAGAGCCTTATTTAGCTATTTTATAAATGTTCCTGATGTTATGTTTTTTTCCACGAGAATCATAAGAATGTATGTTTAAGAGGTGTAAGTCCGTACTGCATCATTGTGGAATTTTCGTCATTGATCCCTAGCAAATGTGTAGTTTAACGTTTAGATGATAATTTTCTGGATGGATGGGTCCGAGTTTGGGGATGGTGGTTTATACTCTTTGGTTGTCATTTTGAAGTTCATCCATGTTCAACGTGAATTATGTACGTTCTTGTTGACGTCGATCTTGAGTTTCATGGGTTTGTAGTGTTTCACTTAAGTCATCACTAAACAGAACCCAAGTTTTTTATGGCCACACACTCTCTGAGACTCATTCTTGACCACTGTACATGTGTCTAGATTTTGGTTATGTCCAGGATGTATCTTTTTTCGAGGCTGTTCAGAGACGATGGGTTATCAGATGCGAGGGACGTCTGTGGCATCGTAGCATGACTGTAAGTTACCTCTAAATTTGTTATTTATCAGTGGTAGATTGCTGAGAAGTGATCTAGTAAAGCATTATAGAGTTCATTTTCATGACACAATAGGCTCGGATTTGTACTCTCCGAGGCATAGCATCAGTTTGGTCTAGGAATTTATTATAGATTTGAATGGTATGATAGTATAAAATAATATTTTTTACATTAACTCAGCGTTAAATGTCAGTTATTTTGGTATGGCTGTTATGTTAGTATACGATCTTAGTCATGAACCAGATCACGTCAGATATTGGAGTAGGATTCATCATCTGGATGCGGTAGGATACACCGTGTATAATAGTTAATCGTTGTTGCTTAGGGTAGAGTAGAAAATCTTACGTATCTCTTTGTTTTTCAGATGTTGGTGTATATTTTGATTTGATATCATAAGAATATATCGGTATTCGAAATAAATTTGCCTATTTTCATGTTATCTTGGGTATAAAATACGCTTATTTGGTGTGTTTCCCCTCTCGACATTGGATTTGGGTCCGGTTCCATATTACCTTGGAGAACTATTCTACCGGATTTGTGTCGTGTTAGTGTTGAAATTATTCAATAATTGAATGAACATCTCAATTATGTTATCCAATTGCAGGTCTTTGCTAGATGCTTATTCCCGGTAGTCCTACTTATATAAATGTTTGTATTTCGTTTGCAGTTTAGCCCCTGTGAAGTTTTGATCAATTCAGGCTTTTGTTGTGAGACTGCGTTCCCATTCAGAATATATGACTATTTCGACCATTCTCCAGATCCACTCCAACATTTTTCACTGAAGGTCTGTAATGATGGCCATAATCCTAACTCATTCTAACCTAAAATTACCAAGTATTGCATATTATTCCCCGTTTCATACTTATGTTAGGTATTTTCTTCATTGATTTAACCTTCATCCTTATCAAATCTAACCACTTGACCCTGTTGTTTTACCCAATCTTTAGCAGATTGTGTGCCTACATTTATATATATATATACATTTCTTCACTTCGCTTGTTACAAGTCCAGTAAAATCGACCAGTCCCGAGTAATGTTAGGTCATCGCTCGTTTGTGGACTTTCGTGTTCAAAACGTTTATGTAAGCTTACCCCATACGTCAGTGAGTGTTACGAATGTTAGAGCGTTAGCAAGATTTATGTACGGTTTTACTGTTGGAATATGATTTCTTTTGTAGTGTTGGACGTTCTGCTCCTACCATTTTCGTTTATGATATCGAATATTGAAAAAATCCACTCTAACAACTTTTTCACACAGATCTGCATTGTAAGGTCCGCAATCCACAAGATCTAGGATATAAACAATGTCTAAGGTACATAATTAGCGAAATATATATCAATGTACGACAACATAGATCAAATATCGATGAATGCAAAAAGGGTTACCATACAATGACAAATACAATATTACCTAGGCAACTTAACCTATTCTATCCAATAGTTATGCATTTTTAATCAAGTTTGATGGTTATGTATGATATTGATATGTATGAATCTCTCCACTAGGGCTGTATATTTATCATTTCAAAAGCAGTTGAATACATTTTCTCCAATTTAATCCAGCAAAAAACCTTCTGCAGATGTTTGGGTTCCAGAATTTATTGATAGCTCTGTTACATGTTCGGATGAGACTCAGCAGGTAGGATACAAGAGAACTAATGCATTTCAATTTGTTACATTTTCAATGTGGGTCAGTTGTACGCGATGTTAGGTTCAAAGATCTAGTCATTCTAACCAACTTTTCCAATAATTATAAATTATCATTCAAGTTTGATGGATATGTATAATATTTGGTCATTATTTTCGGCGATGTACATATCAAATCCCTCCCACACGGCTATTTTTTCGTAGTTTTTCTTCTAATGTCATACACCAGGTACACACATTCACTCTTTGTACGCATATGCAGGTGAGGCATGGTATAATGATGTCGTATACAGGGATAGTTACCGATACAATGTAGACACACACACACCCACACACATTTTGATTGCATATACAGGATCGGTTAACATCTGAGGCACTTCAACTCTGATACATGTTTTTTTCCATTAGAACTAAATCCCTTGTTATTGTTACAAGATATTTATTGTGGACCACTTTCACGTCATGATAGGTGAAAAGAACTAAGCATCTTATCCTATCCTTTTCTGTCCAGGAATTATATAGTTTCGATCGA
>SDVV010024177.1:0-12629 GCA_016164225.1 Gammarus roeselii
TCGTTGCATCCGAGTCTTTATCTTACCTAAGTGAATAAATTGTATTTATACAACTAAACCGCGTAGCTGTAAATATTGTATTGTGTTGCGTTGCTTTCGGGGCTCGGTTTGCCCGTGTGGCCGCTGACGTATTAATCTTGATGCTACCTGTACGCACTAGGGTGCGTACATATCTCACTTAATGTTTTAAAATATTGGAAGCGGAGGTCCGTTTCGAGTAAGCGTTTTTTCTTTTGCGCACCAGCGTGCGTCTGTTATTGCTAAAACTTTCACTTTTTCTAACGTTGAAAGCGTTGTTTTGTTTTTTCCTCGCACACTTAGGCGTGCGAGCCTGCTTTAATCAATGATCGTCGAGCCCTACGGGGGAGCCTATTATGACTCACGTTGAGGCTCTGGTGGAAATGAGGACCAAATCAAATCAAATCAAGGGTAGGAATGGAAGTGATGAATTTAATACTACGTTAGGTATCTATCCATCAAAAATGTTAACAAAAGCATTTTTCGCTTTGGGGTGAAGTCTAAAATCCATAAAAGTTAATGCATACATGCAGGAACTCGTAGAGTGCGTACTGAAAAGACGAACTCTATGCGGGAAGAAACAATTGTATATCGTACATTCAGGATATCCGGAAGCTCAACCGGTTTGGATAAACGAACGAGATCTTGTCAAACATCGAACGTTCGTTGTACATTATTGAGAGCTAAAGTAAACAAATGGAATTTCAACACCAATTCCCTATATTATACACAAATATAAATAACTAAATTTTCCAGTCAGGCTAAAACGTGTCAGATATTGACCCTTGAAGCTGACGAAAAATTCTAACAGAACAACGAAAAGTAGCGAAATTTGGGCACTGGAAATCTTATTCCTATAGTTAGACAATACAGAACATACAACCCTAATAAAATTAGCACATAGTCGTAATAAAACATGAAAAACTTATCCACGAGAATGTAAACCTACATTACTAAACAAAAATGTACGAGAACAGGGTTCCATAACCATACAATTGACCCCTAAATTTAACAAAAAATAACCTAACAATACGTGAAACATGTCAGCATAACAATCACAATAAATAAAAGTGGTGTAATCCTAGACTGAATCAGAATTTTCTCCTACGCCAGTGGATGAATATTTGGGATTTAGGGCGATCAAAAACTATCAAGAAATCTAACAGTACAACAAAACGGAAGCTAAATAATCTGATAAAAGTCTTAATCATGCAGTGAAACCGTACATAGAACCTACTAACCAAATATATAGAGCAACATCCTATATCAACAATGAACTACAGCAGAATTTCGAACACCACAGTCTACAAATGACTGATCAGATTAAAAAAAAAGATAAAATACAAAACCCATACATCACTATACCTATAAAAAGTGTTTATTTTTAATTAAATATGTATTCCAAATTATCCTCTATGTCATAGTATTCATGAAAAAACGCACATGAAAAACACGATAACTTATGGCGCATAAATGCAAACCTCAATCAAGAATCATGGTGGATAAGCCAGCAAGACGTATAATAAATTGAGAGGAGTAGTTCTACACTACTACCATATATTATATTGAAAATCAGATTTCTTTATTGACAAATCATAAATCTCTGGTTTAAAAATTGTTACAGTTCAGGCCCCTCTCCACGCTAACTGCCAATCGATAGTCCCCACATCATCGATCAAGGAAACTAATGGCGTCGCCTAAATACCAAACAGTTTCTGGATATAGGAAAATCATCACAATACTACAATCATAATTGCAAGATAAGAACATATGGCAGCCACACCCGGTAGTTTTAGTCCTTTGTATCAGAAACAATACACTAGATGTACATTTTATCCCCCATAATAAGAATACAGTATATTGTATCACATCAAAACCACCAGCTAAATCGTTAGCTAACAGCCGAGCGAGCTATATAATTAACATATGATAATATTCCTATAAACAACGCATATAATAACATTAATATGATTCTTCATAACATTTGAATAAGCTCTAACAGCGGTGGATGCCCAATAATAATCTGACCTACCTATTTCAACCGTTACTCTGCCAAATTTCGATACCCATCGCAAATCACAAATGTTCACCAACATTCACCGACGCTCACCGCCCACGCAAAATGTATGTATGTATTTATAAACATACAGCCGTTTCCCCCTAGTTAGAAGGGTGGCTAAGTTAGGCTGACACAGAGGAGGGAGGTGCCTAATTTCCCCGCCACAAGACCGCCGTGTCCATGCCGAGGCTCGAACTCGCGACATGCAGCACCAGAGGCTGACACTGCAGTCGGACACGCTAACCACTCGGCCACGGTGAAATAGGGCGTGCAAATTGCAAACTCCCTCAGAATTGCTTGGAGTGCTTAGCGCCTGAAAATATGTACATATCATCAAAAATATGCTTATGTATCTATTGTATCTACTTTCATCACAGGAAAACTACTTCCATGTAACGTATCTGGATCTTAGTTACAGGCGTCAATAACCTGTGAAATAAGACTTGGAAATCAATTGCAAACAATGTTTAAACCGATATCCGGTCACTTCAGTTAAAACTTGATACCGTTCAAATAAACTCATGTATGGAAGATGGGTTCTTCGCGCGGACGTTTCAGATAAAAAGGTCATAAACCTTTTTTTCCGTTATTATCTTCGTGAATGAAAGCAACTGCAATTCCATTGCGCTGCATTGGTTTAAATGCAGCGCATTGGAATTGCATTTTTTTTTACGAAAACAAGAACGCTGGTGTTCACATTACGAAGGGAAACAAATCACATATCGTGTACTATGTCTCTATTAAGAACCAGTTGTTAAACAAAAAAAAAATATAATAGTGAAAGTTCTTGAAGGGGAACATCCAAGGTTCCCATGCTATCATGTTTTTCCTAGGTATGAAACTAAATGAAGTTTTCTGCATATCACGTAACGTTACTCTTTGATTATACTTCACACATGAATAAAAATGAAGCGGTATGGAAGTAGATGCTAAGGCGGTACAACCCTTCGATTGCTAGACTGATTTGACACATTTGGGGTTTTGGTTTAAGCAGTTTCGAAGCAAATACGTGGTTACATGTGTATGTAAATGTGTCTGTCAACAAAATCAGTGAATGTGTTGAGTTAACCTTGGATGTTAAGGAAATTTTAATCCTTCATTAATCTATACTGTATTTGTAGTTTGTTAACAGCTCTGAGTCTAAGCCAATTCAAAGTGGCTCATTGATAGAAACTGAACATGCTGAGCACACAAGAAACTCCACTTCTGATCGGTAGACTGAAACCAGATGCCGCCACATCTCTATTTTCGTAACTACAACCCCAGTTATCATCATAAAAATTTCGATTGAATTCTGAAAGCTATCGATAAGCAACGTATCTTACCGTGGTCAACAATTGTACCTGCGTGATTCAAATGTGGAATGAAAGTTCACGTTTTAGCTGTCCAAATTCACAGTTCATGTATTTTTTATAGGAAATTAATTATTTATAAGATGCCTTCACGCGCTTGCGTTGCAATACTAGAAACCTGAAATCTTAGACATGTTCAATAGTTTCCGAATGGTGAAATTGTTGACGATTGAAGCCAACTCTCATGAGCAGGTATTCAAGTTCAGGTTTAGTTTCAAGTTCGGATTGAGGTGATCAAAAGGAACAATATCTGGACCAAATAAATTTAATTAAAAAATGTGAATAAACTGTGAGTGTATGAAGGACAAGAGCAGGTACATATATTCAGGAACACCGCTACCTGTGGATTATGTTCAAATGTTACGCAATATTATATTGACTTTTTACCAACAGAGCTACGACACGGTGTTATGAGTCCGCACACACTCTACGGGATTTACCGCGAGCGTTTCACTACCTCGCTTGACCGGAGCTGCAGCTTTCAATACGAACTGTTTACATTCACCACGACCGTCGGAAAACTGCGATAACAAAAAATATTGTTTGAGCTCGTATTCAAGTTCTGTCGCTCTCACTGTAATATTGGCCCTGAATGACGAGGAATATTGTTGACATGCAAATCAAATCTCTTTTCATGTTTCTAGTTTTGGATTCGGGAAGCTCAACTGTATCTGTTATTTTAGATTCAGACAACCACGTTGAAATATGAAATCGCTTGTGTTCTGTCCCACAATAGTTCCTTCATTTTGCTAAAATGTACCTTAATATTCGTATTATTATACAATGAAATCGTCTTTATATTCATTTTTCAGAATATTAGCTGACCTGGATCATCATTGCAAGTAAGGCGGTTGTACAATAGTATAATTTATAACAAATCTTCTGTATGGTAACTGAATTTAATATATGTTAGGTGTACAGAAGAAGCCGACTCTATGAACAGTATTTATTCAAGTTTCAAAAATACTTTTGTTGAGTCAAAGTGTATTGTATTCATCACTGCTTAATAAATTTTCTTATCGTATTCTAAATTAGTAGGCAATGATTAGTTATATTTTTTCAACGAACTGCACTGGAACACTACCGACATCTGTACCGTACAATTGAGATAAGCGCCAGGCCCGTTAGTGGTTGATAGAGCGCGTATCCGACTGATGAAGGGTCAGTGCAGGTGTCAGTGCCAACAGGTGCTGACAATTGCATCTTTCCCGATCGATGCAGTTGTCAAATGTTTCTGATATCTCGGCATCAGCAGAAAAATAATAATAACGTCACTAATCGTCATCGATTTCTGTAATTTTAGCATAATTTTTTGTTTGAGTATTTGGTGATCGCGATGTAAACGGAAGCCATTCTATCACAGTCAACTCTCTAGTACGGTTTCGAGTGTTATTTGCTCGATCGAATGGCGCTAAATTCAAAATAGCATTGCAACAAAACTTTATTTCTAGTAAACTAAAATATGACGTTGGAACGTAACAGTATTGCTCGGGCCCCGTTGGCTGGCAATTGTGATTTGAAAGAAGACATAGCGTGGGTCAGTAATATACTTCCCAATTACAAAGCAATTACGAGCAATAATCAGGGAGTTGATCAACTTCGGTTTCCGATACCGGAAGATTTAAATTTGCGTTTCCCCTTACAGGTTGACATCACAGTTCAGTCGAGTGCCGACTACGATTTATCGAGCAGACGAGGATGAATTATTCATTCTCGGGCCCTTCTCGCTGACAATGGGCACTGTGGCAATTGATAGTCAAGTGTCAATATGGTTCGAACCCTATCAACCACTCCATGCATATTATAGCTGTAAAACAGCTGTTCAGCTATATTCTACGTGGTAACTGTCAATTCAAGGTGTATTTTAGGCGTTTACCAGGTAGCAGTTACAGAACATAGAAATGCCCTACATATTATGCCTGGAGTCAATGGATCTTATATAGCTTGCTGTAGGTTATGTCTATAAGACAACTGCAATTACCATTTTTCAATGTTTGTGTATTAATTTGGTGGTAAGAGCTTCTATATTATAAGTAGTTTACAGTTGATGTATGCATTGTGGATGTAACCGGTGTATTCAACCAAGCAAAACCTAAACAATTATTGCCAGCTGTGGAGAATATATGTTATATGTCTATCATACTATAGGCATGAATGGCCTTTTTTCATGGGTTATGTAAGGGTATAATACACCTGTTGTACCATGGTTAAATATTTATACTCTTAAATGCAAGTTATAATGAATCTATATTACACATGTCATGACTGGGAGGTATAAAACATGGTGCGTGCCTGTATGTTACTGCTAGTGTGCGCGTATAAAATATGTTTACCAGTATATGAACTGGCAACTGCGTATGTTTTACAGATGTCACCGCTGGCTTGTATATAGTATGGAGTTAACGGGCATAATACTCTCTTTATCGATAGCTAAAATATGTTTACCTGTTTATGAACTGGCGACTTTGTCTGTTTCACAGATGTTACTGCTGGCTCGTATATACTTTGGTTCTAATACTATCTTTATCAATTGCCAAAATATGTTAACCAGGAGACCACGTCGGTTTCACTGGCAATACCAATATCTTGTTTATATTGTAGTATCCAGGTGCAATACACTAGTTAGTTAAGGGTAAAATATGTTAACCAGCATTTCAACGGTGACTAAATTCATTTGACTGAAATCGTTTATGGCTTGAATAGAGTTCAGCAGTTATAGCTGTAAAATACACGCCATTGACAGCCTAGATACGTTAACCGCTATTGGAACTGTTGACTACATCTATTTCACAGCAGTCATGGCTGGCTCTTATGTACTCCAGTGGGAGCAGCTTGGTGTACTGCACTCCTTAGTCCCTGCTGGAGGATACCAACATTCATTTCAACTGGCGACGACATCTATTTTATTAACTTCACCACTGTTTCGCAAATACTGCGAAGTTGAAAGGTGTAATACACTCGTTAATATGAGGTAGGATATGGTGACCTGTATTAAAACAGGTAACTACATCTTTCATAGAGAAGTCGACGCTAGCTTGCATAAACGGTAGTGTTGACAGGTGTAGTACATTCATTAATGAACGATAAAATATGTTGACCTGTATTAGAACAGGCCACTACATATTTTATATAAATGTCAACGATGGCTTGTATATTCCGTAAACTCGACAGGTGTTATACACTCGGTAACAATAGTCAAAATATGTTGGCATGTACCTGAACAAGTGGCTATATCCATCATACAGAAGTCAGCGTTAGCTTGTACATACCATATTGTTGACAGATTCAAGACCCTAGTTAACAATTAAGTGGCAAAATATCAGGACCTGTATTTGAACATGTGACGAAATTTATTAAACAGAAATCAGCGCTTGTTCGTATGTACCCTAGTGTTGACAAATGTAATCAAATCAGTAATTAAAGGTTAAATATTTTGGAAAGAACTTGATCAGGTGTTTAAATCTGTGAAACAGAAGTCAACGCTACCTAACCCTCTGGTCCTCTTAATTATCACTGTCCCGCACAACTGGCCGACAACACCTATACAAACTGATACCTCTAAAGTTGCAGCATTTATTTTATTTCTCATATGCTCTTATACATCAGAACAATGCAATCACTGAGTCACTCAATCGGTACTACGCCTAACACAAAACATAGATTCAGATTCATAGATTCAGGGATGGATTAACTTTTGTTAAACCATCCCGTCTACTGGCACTCAGTCGCAATGCCGTCCAAACCGGGGATTTCCCTGTTTTTTTTCGCCTCTGGCATCAATTCCTTAGTGTTTTAAGCAGAAAGTGTCTCTCCTAAAACCAGCATCCGTGCACCACCACCCACAGCTCCTATGGTAGCCTCCCTGACATCCTCGACATTCAACAACGATCTTGTTCTTCTCAGTCTCCCCTTCCTCTTCCTCTTCCCTCTTTCTAGAACATCTTTTTGTACTCCTCAAATTTCAGGCTCAGCCGTTTGCCCCACCTGCTATCGGCATCCCTCTTAGCTCTCTTCAAAATCCGTTTAACCTCATTTCTCTCCTCTCTATAGTTATCATAGGTCACCACCGATCTTGCTAGTTCCTCTTCTGCGCCACCGACAGTTTGACCTCGTCGTTCCATCACTCGTAGCCTTTCCTTCTGTACCCACCCACATGGCGCACACCACACATAATTTTCGACAACTCAACAACGAATCTCTGAAGGCATCCGATTCTTCCTCAACATTTCCCAGGTTGTGCCCTCTCACGCTGTCATATTCCTCTCCCAACGCCTGCTGGAAATCCTCAATTCTGCTTTACACATTCAGTTTACTCACCCTCTCTACTTCTCTTCAACCTCTCATACTTTTGTTCCCCTTCCCCCCTCTGTTCCACTTCCACCTCTTCCTCTTCCACCTCTGCTCCTCCACCTTCTTCTCTCAATACCCGCGCATCCACGCCTCTCCACCACACTCCCATCGGAATCGGCTCAAAATCCTGCAGCGCTCTCTAAACCACCGCACCGTGGGCCATCCTTACCCTTGTGTTCTTGTGGATATCTTTCTTCATAAATAAGCTGTTTCAAAGCACCAGCTCCTGCTCCGAGCAGGAGCTGCATATTTGTCATTGCAAATATAACTAAAATATATGTAATACTGTACTTTACTCACAATAGTTGCAGCTTCCTCCTCCGACAAACTTTATCAAACTCCGATACTAGTCTGCACAACTTATTTTTCAAATCTGCCACCAGTCCCATATCATCTGCAGACTGAAGCTGAATCGACTGTCAGAACCGCCCATTTGCTTCCAACAGCTCTGAACCTCGACCCAATACACTTGCACGTTCGCCTTCATAACCACTCCATGTAGAGGTTGAACAACCAGGCAGGTATAGTGCGACCTTGTCTCAGTCGCAATTCCACTGTTCACCAAGTACCTGACTGCCTCCCCACTGTGACACATGATCTGCTGCCAACATAGTAACTGTACCGCGTTCCAATTTTTTTCGCTACCATGAATCATAAGTCTTCAAAACCCATGCAGGCCCAGCAAACATTCTTGATCTCTGCAAAGTACTTCGCACAGATTTCGCCCAGTCTCACTGCAAAAATATGATTGACACACTCTATCATTCCTAAAGCCTTTCTGTTCCTCGCTAAATTCCATAATTCGTCCTCTCTCTAATCCTCTTGATTATCACTCTCCCGCACAATTACACCAACAAGAAATAACAATCTGACACCTCTCTTGTTTCAACGTAAATTTTCATCTGTTTTGCGCTACGTAACTGTCACCACGCCCTACACAACACATTCAATAGCCTCACCGGCTATTTGACTGTCAATCCTCCATCCCTCTGCTCCCATAACCACTACAGTCTTCTGCACCTCTTACTCAGCAATGTATGCAACAAGTCTCTATCAAAACCAGCATCCGGTCACCACCACCCACACCAACAATGCCAGCCTCTCAGACATCATCAACATTCAACAAGTCGCAAAATACTTAGCCCATCGCTTCTGTACATAACCACACTCCAACAACATCAAGCCATTTATAATCTTTCACTACCTCCTTCCCGCTCTCCTTCCTTCACACTCTGCCTCAGATCGGACAGTGAGTAGGATCGCATAACTATCCAAAGGGATCTAAAAAGGTAGTAAACTGGTCAGATAAGTGGCAATTGAACTTGATTATCAAAAATGCACTGTTATGCACATCAGATCACAAATTTGAAATTCTGCTTTTGCACTGGCAGACCAGCATATGACTAAAGTACACCATCAACGAGATCTTAGAATATTACTCACCAAATATCTCAAGAGTTCATGGCATTAAATGCAGAAACTTACACTACAAGTCCAGGGACATCGTGCTTCCGTTATATACTTCGCTCGTCTGGCCTCAAATTCAATTTGCAGTACAATTTGGTCCCCTCAGCTAAGAGGGGACACTAACGAAATGGATCGTGTTCAACACCGATCAACAAAAATGATTCCGTAATTGAGAAATAAGACATTCGCAAAGACTAGACAAAGGTGAACTGATATCACTCACAAGAAGATGACTTAGAGGTCAGTTACTAGAATTCTACAAATACCTGAACGGATTTACTAGAGCTGGCCCTGAAGGCCTCTTTGACCAAGATTAAAACCAAAGGAACCGAAATAATGACAAAAACTGCAGCTAAAACCATTCAGAACATCAGTGGCCAAGAACTTCCTTCCAATCAAGATCCCAACAATTTGGAACCGTTTACCATATGGTGTGGTTAACAGTAGTAACTTAAATACATTTAAAAACTGCCTAGACAAACACTGGGAGACAAATCCACCCCCTTACTAAGAAAATGTGACGTTAAGACTATTGCCACCAAAGTAGCAACCACCTCCGTTGGGGCCTTCAGCATTCGGCAGTCCGTTAACGATGGGCACCTCATCTAGGCTGGGCTAGTTGTACTGCAAATTCAATTTTGGAATTCTGACAAAATTGAATCTTCAGCCCGTCCCTGGCCTACTACTACTAATACTCTTTACCTACCTCTTTTTAGTAATAGTAATAGATCACCAGGCATCAGCGTCCCCCTTAGTTCTCCCCACCATTTGCTTCACCTTCGTTCTATTCTCTCTATAGTTCTCGTATACCATAGCCTTGTCTGCCACCATTCATCAAGGCTCTTCTATACTGCACCACCAATGCACACTCTTTCTCTTACACCTGCCCACAAGGACGCACACCAGACACATTTTTCGTGCTTCTCAACCAAAGTATCCCTGAATGTCTCCCGTTGTTCCTTATCATTACACAGGCCAATTGCCCTCTCACACAGTCACATCAATACGTGCTGGAACTGTTCAGTTCTGCTTGAAACATTCAGTTCAGTCACAACCACTCCTCTAACTCCTACTCTATCTTTTCCCCTTCCACTTCTGGCTTAACACTTACTCTCCCTTCCACCAGTAGGTGGTCAGTCATTTTTCCCACCCTCTCCTATCAACACCCGCACATCCAACAATCTTCCCACCACTCTCCTCGATACTAACTCAAAATCAATCAGCAATCTCTCCACTACTGCGCCATGGGCCATCCTTAACCATATATAATTGTGGATATCCTGCTTCTAGAACAAGCCATTTCCAAACGCCAGCTTCTGCTTCGTACAAAAACTCTCCAGCACTAACTTCACCAGTCCATCTCCAACTGCTTCATTCAGGTCATCCAGTATCACTTCTTTGTATTGGCCACCAAAACAAGCTGTATAAAATAACTGTAAATCGACTGTACCGACTTGTGTATAATAGGTGGTTTATTTACCTGTATTAGACAGTTTTTGGAAACCAAACACAACTGTGATACACCTGGATATTCAGATGTATTACATATAAAAAAGTTCTTGTTAACAGCTCTAAAACATCGTGAATACAGTATTATAAAACATATTTTTTACTCACATTATGAATATCGATTCACAGCTACTTTACACCTGACATGGTTGATGATTTATAGCTGTAATCCGGGTAAATTACAGAACATAACTGGCTGTATTCAAGATATTATCACGGTCCTTGGAACAGCTATTTTAAGCGGGCGATATCTAGGTGTTTCACACCTGTAAGTTATGCAATTTATACTTGTAATACATCAGAAAATACAAGTGTATTACAGTTGTGTCCTGTTTCCAAAAAACGGTGTCTAATACAGCTATATAAGCCGCCTGTTTTACATAAGTGGTGACAGTCGATTTATAGTTATTTTATACCTGGCATGGTTGATAGGGAAGACTTTTGCCGAAATGGGATGGACAATTTCAACTCCCCATTACCGGCCAAATATAATAAACATCTGTCGTGTGTTGGAATATCAAACACTTCATTGGTGTTGATCAATTTGTAATTGTTTGTCAATAACAAACTGGTGGGTAAGCCAATCATACAAGAAGAATCACCCGTCCATGCGTCTGTCCGTCTTCTAACGCTTGTCGTGTGTGCTTTGTCTTCCGCTCTCAACTACACCTTTTTTGTATACATTCCTTGTTTTCATGCATAATAAAGCGCATACATGAAACTGTAAACTATTTTCGTTGCTATTGGTTGAAAGCTTGTACAGGAGACTGTTTTCCTATCATAAATACTAACATGACAACAAATTTATTGACGTAAGTTTTTTAGTCTCCTATTCTGATGAAACAAATTGAGTACGTAAGCAAAGCGGCGTGTACCTGCAATAATCGATCATAAAGTGTTGTCAATAGCAAAGTATTACGAGAAGAGCGCGGCGTTTTGCTTATCGAACGCCTGAGGTACGACGGAGAAAGCTGTCGGGCCCTAACGGAAAACAGCCTCGGATCTCACTCATTCGAATATATAAAATATACGATGAAACGTTCATAAGCCTTTTTTTGATGGCATTGATTGGTGTTCCTCATCATACTATGTATTCTCTTGTACTGCATCATACGGAAGATAACCTGTACGAAAAACGTATAAATCTCAAAAAAATCGTTAGCAGTGAATAATGGAGTGAGTGACCATAAATGGTTTATGACATATGGAAGGGGATTAGAAGTCAACTCAACGAATTTCTACTTATTGAACTGGTAGCTCCCGCCATGAAATCAACAAAAAAATTACATAGTAGATTTTTTTTCGTTGATTTTTTGTGTTGACATACGAATGATATCAACGACTGTGTAACTGATGGATTTTCACAGTGTAACTAGCTGAAGGTGTCTAATTCCATACTCTATTGGTAACCTTGTCTATGTCTCAAGTAGACTTCGACCAAAAATCTGCACTGAACTATAAACATGAATAAACTACATATCACACTTCTGATGATTTTCGTCAACATCACAATTAATGATATGTTGCTAATCATTGTCTTCATCTTTAAAGCTATCATGTAAACCATGATAGCTGTGTGAGGGCAATCGCACATTAGCTGTGTGAGGGCAGTCGCACATTAGCTATGTGAGGGCAGTCGCACATTAGCTGCGTGAGGGCATTCGCACATTAGCTGTGTGAGGGCAGTCGCACATTAGCTGTGTGAGGGCAGTCGCACATTAGCTGTGTGAGGGCAGTCGCACATTAGCTGTGTGAGGGCAATCGCACATTAGCTGAGTGAGGGCAGTTGCACATTAGCTGTGTGAGGGCAGTCGCACATTAGCTGTGTGAGGGCAGTCGTACATTAGCTGTGTGAGGGCAGTCGCACATTAGCT
>SDVV010024178.1:0-12629 GCA_016164225.1 Gammarus roeselii
ATGATGCAATAACCGACCAATTATGCCAGAAAAATTGTGCTAAATGGAAGATGCAAACCTGAACTATCTTAAAATTCCTATGACTGAATGAGATAACTATCCAAATTACGAAAACAATACAAATTCAACATTTATCAAGCGATCATTACTAAGTATAAATAACGCAATATAATAACTTACAATAAATCCATATCGTTCAGCTACTCTCGATATAGGGCATCCAACCGATACTCACTCAACAAAAAATTGAGATAAGACTACTTGAATAGTTTACACACGCTTGATAACGGTTCCTATGGAACATACGGATACATGGTAACACCGATATATCTGGTTTGAGACTGAATAATGCGTTATGGGGTGGAAATATTCTCGTAACGAAGCTGCTGCATCAACCAAAAATACAAACATCAACTCGCCAACTATCAAACTAATAAGCCATACTATTCCTGTAGATATCATATACATACGAAATAAATAGATGGAAAACACATAACGTTGCCTCAAATCCCACCAACAGGTTTTAACCAAGCATCCAATTGCTAAGAACCCACCAACCAACCACCGAATGAGTCAATCATACCCCATCAAGGTGAGAATACAAACATATATGTACAGATGAAAATATGTAAAATCATTAGGCCAGACATGAATCTATAATGATACAGACACTCGAACATAGCAATCACGCCACGGAAATTACTGATAAGACAAAGAACATGTAGGAGTAGCCTCACCTGACGAACATTCCAGAGGCGTACTGAACTTATTGCCTAGAGGGTACCGACACTCCCCACAACTCTCCAAAATAAGATGAAGGCATATTCCTACCAGAACCGGATATATATAAATTGAATAACAGAAAAGAACCAAGCGTACCCCAACACAGTCATCTTAGGGATAAAAAACGCATGTTCATCTAACAAACATCAAAATAAAAATAAATAGAAACATAGATAACCACAAAACCTTCCCAAATATATATTCGGAAGCATGGGGCGAAAACCAACCCGTCGCCCGTTAGCCGTCCGTCCGAGTGAGTCACCCGTTAGCCACCCCGAAAACCCCCCGTAATCCACCCGTAAGCCACCCGTAAGACACCCGTAAACCAGTCGTAAGCCTCTTTGGCAGCTGAAATGTTAGGTGCAAACTCCCGTAGACCGGACAAAATCCGCTATTAAGGAACCTTTATACTACTACCCACTCACAAACGTTCATTTTGGTATACATAATTTCGCTTCCGACCATTTTGAAGAGACAATGTGCAGCACATAAAATTACACGTAGTTCGAAAAGGTTTATGTTAAGGTATACGCGAGCCAATTTGTTGCTGTAACAATTCACCCGATGCAAAAATATTCCATGATTAGTGGTTTGCTTCTCACGTCATTTGCATCCGTTCTGCATCCGCGCAGCAAACATTAGAATAGTCTCAAAATGAATAAATGTATCTTTATATTCGTGCTAGTTTGAAGTGCGCGCTGGAATCAAACAGGTTGGTTTAAAGTAAATTTCTGGAAGATACCATAAACAATACACTAGACGTTTGATATAAAAACATGACGTTCATTGACCAATGTTTGTTGGAGAGCATGTTTTTTATGTTCGACGAGAGTGGGTTGAATGTTATTTTCACAACTTTGAAAAAATGGAGCACGCAAATATAATTCAATTTTACTACATAGTTCAATTGTTAAAAAATGTATTCATAAAATCTCCAATTCGTTCTGTCCTCCTTTACCCAACAGATCACTCGATAGCAACGCCACTCCTTTTTGGGCTGCTCACCCTCTTCCACGCTCGAATTTCTTTCCACTTTACACACCGAACTCCTACTATCCCATTCCTATCAACTTCGTCTCACCTGGCGCTACGGCGCACAACTCATTTCTTCTCACACACATTTCGATTATCCCCCTCCTCATGAACCGTAGTGCAACCACGCATGTTCAGTGGAACAGACAAAGAGGTACTGAGAGGTTTAAGCAGCATCTCCTCTCACATTTCGCCCTCTCGCCTTCCAGGGGTATATACAACAGAGGTGATCTCCAGTCCCCTCATTTCGTTCCTGCGACAGGCAAAGGCATTTTTAATAACAAGGAGAACATTCCTAGTCCTTCTCAGCCGTCCCTATATCCATGCTCTCGTGGATCAGAGTTTATCACTGGATATGCATAGAATAAACCATTTCGATCAACGTACGTGCAGAAAGCCAATTATCTGCACAGTTTAAACTAAAACCTTAAGAAAAAAATAGCAGCCGCCGAAATGATGGTATCTTGTCGGTACTAAGGTGGTGGCGAACCTGGTTAGCATATCTTTGCATTCGGATCAAGTCGAATTGTAAATAATCCACCTTCTTGACGCTGGTTTCGATCAGATACACCAACAGTACAATTACTCTTTCTTTTTATTAGCGAATTATCGAATTCCAAACATTTTCCTTGAAATAAGCAGCGCAAACTTACCACGACTCGCTTAATTCAAGAAGAGGAGGAGAAGCTGAACCGTAGCAGCTGTTTGAAACGTAGCCTCTGTGACGAAAACCACGTGGATGTGAAACTGAGCCGTGACGGTTGTTTGTAACGGAGCCACTGTGACGAGGACCAGGATGATCTATGTGAAGCTGGGTAGTAACAGCTGTCTGAAACGGTGTCCTGTGGCGAGGACCATGAGGAAATCAGGCTGAGAGGTGACAATTACTTGAAACGAGAGTCTGGAGGACAACGAAGTGGTGAAGAAGGGCCGTAACACTTGTTTGAAACGGGACCTCCTTGACGAGGACCACGTGGAATAAATTGGGGTTAGACAGTGACTGATGTTTCAAGCGAAGCCCAAGTGACGACTAGGACCGTCAAAATGAAAAGATCCAACTAGGACCATAACAGTGATATGTTATTGATTTTTTGAGATCTTGCCATTTAGACTTGTCTGCATTGCGGCAATTTAAGTTACTTCTAACGTGTAAGGTTCTCATTGAGAAAGTATGCACAGTGTGCAATTATTTTCTTTCAGATAATACGTTAGATTGAACGAATGGTTAACAATACACTCTGCACGTATATTTTGCCTTTAAATTCGACACATGGTGGTGCCACACGATGTTTATCGAAAAAAAAAATTTGCAAAATTAAAATCATTTAACCAGTGATATTTCAATATCAGCTCAAGGATTTTTTTGGAACTTTCACATAGACCTTATGAAAATTCCGTGATAATTGACTATAGAAGGCAGAAACGCAAAGCAGGACGTGTATGCTCAAACATTAGGTTGTGCCCTAACAGTTTTTATCAGTGATAATTTAGAAAACTCTCATAAACGAAAACTTGGTGTAGCTTAGTTACACAACGTTAAGCCCAAACTCTTAAATACACCACAACCATGTATAATTGTCAAAGCTTTCAATGTGAACTCCATGATCACCCGTCGTTATCAAGCCTTTTGTGTACGTTATATAACGGCATTTTTCTGAGTATACCGTCACTTTTATTCTGGAGAAAACTTCTCCCAAAAAATAAATACGAAACAAGTGCCTATGTTAAAAATTCAGCCATACGATTGCGAGATTCTGTGAATCCCTCTATCCATCGACAGTTTTGATTCGGAGTGAAAACCGTCTCATAGTGAATATTTGGTTTCATGTGCCATTTAAGAAAAATTGTCAACAAAATTGAGACCCATAAAAAGACCAACTGTCGCATTGATAATCGATTAACTTTAATGCATAATACAGATCTCCAATCACTGTGTCACTCGAGAGTTCATTCGCCAATCGTTTACAACTTTGAGACTCAGACGATGGTGATCAGAGCAATCGAAATGGGTCTGTGCATTCAACGAGCGAATCGTGTTCAGTCAACATCAGATGGGTCTGTGCATTCAATGGGTCTGTGCATTCAACGAGCGAATCGTGTTCAGTCAACATCAGATGCCGCCTCATCTCTATTTACTTACTCTTTTCAAATATTCATTACATAATGGACGGATGGGAATAAGAATAGGTCATTTGCCCACAGAACATATAATGATTGAACAAATGTATCTACGTGGTAAAAAAAAATTGCATGGAAGGTACACCTTTAACAGATTGTAGTATCGCCAGAGCTATGTACACATATGTTATAAAACCTACAATGATCTAAGTACTATGAGAACAAAGCGTGATAAAATTGACATATAACTCATAGTATTTTTGTAGTATCCAGTTGTGAGCAATGAAACTCAACCATTTTAACTGGCGATGTGAGTAACTTATTTGGTCTGGCACCCAAATTGCATCATTTCATAGTTTTAAATATTCACCCATCATTTGAAATGGGTACAATTTTGATCGCTTGCGTCAAAGCAGCCTTTATCCTATAAATTTTGGAGGCCAGCAGAATTTTGCATGCAAATCTTGTACTCTAGTTCGTGGTCAAGACAACATCCGGCTCTGGAAACCAACCACAGGTCGGAAAGAAAACACGGGAAGTGGAACCTTCAGTAACGGGAAAAAATCCGAAATCAGCTCAAAAGATCGTTTCCAGGCAGAATATGTCCCATACTATTTATTACAAGGAAAGAATAAAAAGCTTATGTCAAAAACCTAACTGCGTCAAACAAAAATATGTAGATTTTGTCAAATGTACACAATTACTTTACGCATGGAAAGCTCCTAAGCCTACAAAATCTAGAGTATCGATGTCATGTATTGTTATTTGTCGTTTACTTCTCGCAGTGGGATGCTATTTTGAAATTTTGCTTTGTTCATATAAGTATTCTAAACTTTGTTTTAAACAAATCTGCTGTTATTCCATGTTTAAAATGGGAAATTTGATTGTTTATCATAATTTTTGCATCCGTTCATTCATTTGAAGACGCGCAATGAATTTGTTTTGAACTATTTTGGTTGCAGTCAACCCAGCACAGGTTCCTATTTCTGTGGAGTATTTCAAAAGATGAATTAAAGAACACTCATCAAGGGATGATATTTCAGGGTTACGATCATTAGCTAGAACATTTTCAACCGCCTCTATTGCTGAAGAGGTCTTCGCCTTCTCCAGTTTGTTAAATCTATTCCTTCAAACGATCTTCCGATCGCTTATTATAACTTTTGAGGACTGAACAAGAGGAACCAAGATCAGGATTATAAGAGCTGGGGATACCGAAGAGTTTAAACGATGACGAAATTGTTACATGATCTGACGGTACCTGCTCCTAGTGACCGTGCGCTTGACGTCACAAAACGTAACATTGTTCCATGATCCAACGGCACCAGCTCTTGGTGACTGCGCGTGAAGTCACATAGCGTAACCATCAAGACATTAAAGTGACGCGATGATGTTTTATGATTGCACTTATCACTGATGTCATCATCGGAAAAAACATATTGTCTATGTTTAGGAATTGCTACACTTTTGTTGTGGTGGATGGCCTTCTGCAAAGCGTGTTGGTATCGCATATCAGCGACCGCGGTTTCGATTCCTGGCAATAGACTATAGGATTTTGCGATGATGACATCACTGATAGTCTAATTAGGTCTCCCAACAAAAATGTTGGTATATTCTCTCTCTTATGATGTTTACTGTTTCATTTTCCACTAATTTAGGAATATTTTTACTATTCCGTCACTTTTATACATCTGGTTTTTACCTATCACAAAAATAATTCAACAAGCAAGTTAGTTTACGTGAGGGATTTAGCCAAACGACTGCATGACAGTGCGAGTCCCTGTAGGTGCAACAACTTGAATATTCAAGTGAATCCTTAGTAAATGCATCCAATTAAATGTAGACACCTGGAGAGCACCAACTGGCGCAATACCAGTCCGTATTTATCGCCGCAACGTTCTAGAATGATCGATCTCAATCTCAATCCAATGTAACGGATTTTCGTCATTAATTCGAAGAAACGTGCAGGACTATGTAAAAGATATCCAGCCCCTGACGGAAGTGGATTTTATACCAAGAGTGTTTTTAGACCCACCGACATCCCGGTAAACAATCACTTATCTGTTGCAATTCAGTTCCACTATCACGAACAATAGAAGGAACTAATTGCCGAATTTTCTTCGCCTACAAATTTTGGAGTAGGAAGAAGATCTTTGTTACACTGTTATTGTCAGATTATCCCCCAACGCACGGGTAATGTGGAGAACACCTCTACACTGAATGCGAATGATTTGAAGCGTGTACGATCAGCTGTTTAGGTTTCAGCTAAAAATGCGCATCGTTTTCTTTATAATTTTCTTCCGTGCCTAAGGTGAAGCAACAATTTAATGCCATTATTTTACTCATTTATATTATTTGGAATGTACAAATATCAAGTTATTCAGTTGTGTTTAGTGACATGTGTCTGGAAACGTATTTAAAATGAAATGTATATGAAAGCCTAGCCACACTGAAATTCCGTTAGACCGTAATATTGAGGTAAAGTTGAAAACGTCAAATATTCAACGCTATGTATACAAAATGGGTGGTGTCGTAGTGTGACATGCATCACCGTTTCAAAAATGTAATGGTTCAACACAAATAACCGTCATAGAAGACACTGACGGTTAAACACCAAGGGATGTTCGAAGTCGGAATTTGCTCAGTAATTCAAAATAAAGCAACGAACGAGTTCCGGGAGCATTTTTAACAAGATTGTAGAGACACTCGTCTGATCTTCGTCATTTACGAGGCTTAATGACAGAGTTTTCGTTTTCTATATATTTATTTATATAGGGTGAACATGTAGATTAGATAATAAAAATGGTCTCATGCACTAAATGCGAAATATTTTTTTGTTTAGACACAGTTGTTGGGTTACAATAATTTTAATGACTAAGAACACTCAAAAGTATGGATGCTGTAATCTCAGTTGCTGTCTGTATTGAAAGTTTTTCATGTATCGGATTTTTTTTCTGCTCATTAGCCTAAAAACGTAATGCTTTTAAGAAGCTGCATAGCGGTAGTCAGGCCATCAATGGGTGACTTCAAACTAGACATAATTGATAGAATATTTTACAATAGTCATGATGACAGTATTAAGAAACTGGACAAATCTGCTGAAATCCAGCAATTTTTTGTGTCTTTTTTTATTAAACGAGCGTGGTATAATCGTCAGGCTGACGAACTTCGATTCGTCAAACAGACGTCTTTATCTCAAAGTCATCAGCTGGACTACTCCGCGTCGAACATATTTTATATTTGTGATTATTGATATGTTAACATCATAAAAGGGTATGAAAGACATGTGCTGCTTGTCTGTCAGACTTGTTTCTCAAACCTATAATTAAAAACAGTACAAATAAATAATATACTTTTAAAATGCGAGAAATTCCACTCTATCATAACTTTCCTGGCAATAAAAGGTGCCCTAATAGTCTTTCCTTATAATAGGATCAGAGTGTTTCAAGTAAAAATGTCGGAAGCGTTCAATCTTTCTGCCAAAGAGAGACAGATTAAATAAACTGCTGCAATATCCATCAATTTGAAATGATTATAGCAGATATCTAGAATGAAAGGCACTAAAGGAATCAAGTTGCCATTAAAACAAACAGACAAAACTGGCACCGTCGGAGTTTCAGGGCTTTTTTCGGTCGCTGCATTCAGCTGGGACCCTCATTAGCAGATAAAAAGTTCCTCCAGACGTCGAAAATAAATTAATTAGCTTTCATAGCACGCATTTTAAACGGTTTAATTGGCCTTCTTCTCTCCGAGAAGAAGATTTCACCAAACATGGGGTGAGAATTTTTTGAACGATGTACACTTATGATGTCGATATAAAAGCAGTGTCTACTGGCAGCTGCCACATGATCGTGCCCCGCATTTTAATGCCTAATGGATCGATCGACACATGGCATTAAACAGTTTGGAGATTCCACTTAATTCACATGATGCAGTTTAATCATCGCAATTGCATGATTTTTTTTAATTAATGCGTTTCATTTGAAGTTTTCGGCTTTCTAATGAAGATAATTTGCGAATAAATTCGTTTTTTTCCTGTTTGAGCTGTTCGAATCAGATGATCATTCCCTGTTCCTTCAAGGCTATCATGCTCACAAGGATACCATGCTCACTGACAAACAAATTGGTTACAAGAATTCTTCAGGAAAACTCGGTCTTCTAATCTTTATTATAATTTTATGTATCAACGAATTTATGACATTCGATTAGTGTCATAAATGAATTATATTTCGTGAATACGAACTTTTGACCAGGGGTGAAATCTCTTGCCTATCTCAATTCTTGTAATAACTTGAGAGTTTGTAAAAACAGTCAGAAATATAAATGGTAATTATTATTAATGATAATAATAATACAAATAATAATGATAATAATAATAACACAAATAGTAATGATACTACTAATAATAATATTACAAATACCGATAATTAGGATATTGATAATCCTTTTTTTTTCAATTTAATAATAAAAATTATTATTATATGTATTACTAATACTAAAAATCCTTTTTATTATTCTAAATATTATTATTATTTATAATACTACTGTTATTATATTATCATGTTCATTGAAGTACTCGACAGTGCGATAACATTAGGAAACCTTCCCATAAATATACATTCGAATAACGCACTTGAAGAACAAACAACTGTTGAGGTGAAGTACCCAGACAAACATTATCATCATCAGCGTGATTATCATCAGTGGTATAGTTTAATTATCAGATTCTGTTCAGACGAAAACCGACCATCACCGGATAATTAACGTCGAAACGACGTCGGGAAGGGCCGTTTTTGTGACGTAATATCGTCGGTTCATATAGGATAATCAACGGATCAAAAATTTGGAAATGAACATGATAATCGTTCAAATTTCGTGTATTTATAGTCAATTATCCTACGATTACAGTCTGTTTATTGTGTGATTATGATCTTTCTTATCGGTTAGCCACCGAGGGTGGAAACTTTTTGTCGGTGAGCATCTGCAATAGTCAGTGGATGCATTTCCCATAGACAGACCAGACTGTTATCAACAATTAATGTAGCGCTTGTCATTAGCATAAGGTATCATTGAAGGCCGGTTATATCCATGTTCTCGATCAAATTGGTGTTCTGCACCGATTCAGAATATCGCTAACACAGAGATAGCTCAATTTAGCTGAGGTAGACACATTTTTTGTCACGGAAAATACGCGATAAATAAAGAAAATTTGTTACCTTACAAGGATAAATAATTTCAAATGAATTCACGTCATTTAAATTTAGGCGAATAGTCACTACAAATTGATATTTTTGCCCATTACATGAAACAAACTTGAAGTATGTCACATAGTAAAAAAAAAATTCACTAATTTTTGACATTTTCTATTTTGTAAGCTTTCATTAGTTGTGGTAGAACATTAAAAACAACAAAACCAGAACAATTGTTTTGTTCATGTATGACTTTAAATTCAAGTTATTGGGACAACGAAGATATTGTGCATGGCTAAGCGTGTCAAGACAAAAAGGTGACAAATGTTTGCAAGAGAAGAGAAAACATAGAGAATGATCGTTGGGGGACGAGTTTTGACGCGGTCCTGGTGGCCTTGTTCCTGTCAGCTGTCAATCTTGCGCAAACCGGTTGGATCCGGTTGGATCAAATTTGATATAAGCTGAAGTATTTGATTATCTCGACAAGAAGCTGATACTAATGATGACGAATGACGAAAGCTAAAGGGCGGGAGATAAAGATGGAGAAAGATAGGATTTGGACACTACCTTCCTCCAATCTGTATTAAGCGTCACGATCGTACGTCGTGGCTGATGACAAATGAAATCGTGACTGTGGTTTTCACTTATGTGGCGCAAAGGTTATCTCGAATTGGTGTATTTGGCGATGATGAGTACATTTTTGGAACTCGATCATTGTGTTGTCTACATTACCATATTGCAACATATGAGGATGAAATCTGTCCTCCAACTTGCTTCAGAATTAATATGAAAAGCAAATAAACCACATTTATAATCTGCAAACAAGTTAGTTCCCTACCAATTGCACGTTCATACATCACATTCTTTGCTATTTAACGGCAAAGTAGTCCATTTCAAAAGTAACAGAACACTGCAAATTCTATAAATTTGTTGAAGAAAGTTTGTAATTAGATCTTAGACTGTTAGCACAATAGGTCTTCATAGCGTATTTCCACTCACTGCAAAGGCTATCAATAGACAATTTTTTCATTATTCTATATTCACCACAAACCGGATAATGACAAACCTCTTTTTTTTCAGATTGGTTACACAATTCCTTTTAGATAGTGTCCAAGACAATGAATATTAATCTATTTGTTGTACTACAGCCTTCGCGTACTGTGACAAACATGCTGCCGACGCCTTGTTCCCGAAAAGGTATGGTTAGCACTTTTCCGGAAATATTTACGTCATGAAAAAAATTACTGCACAGTAGCGGAGAGGTAATATCGAAGTGAAAACTTGAGCACTCAATGTAAATAGAGGGTGTATCCATAGATTTAATTTAGTTTATGATTGTCAGAAACGTAAAATTTATTTACGTTGTTTTAATGATTTAGAATCGGATATTCTCACGAAATTTAACTGAAATTGTGATTGATTGGAGCAACTGCTCAGGTTATTCGGATTAAAGATGTGAGTAAAATGTGACGAATCCTTAAATTGATTGAGAGGCTTCGATGTCTCTCGTGCTGATCAGGAATCGGTGGGCAATCTATCGAGATAAAAACTATAATGTTTTGAATAACAGTCGGTCTTTCGAAAGATTACACACAGTAAATTACTGGGGAAAACTGAATATGACAGTTTTTCTTAAACGATGTAATAACTGTCACCGAAATACTTAATTAAGCAAGGACCTTGACATTCTTATTTACTTCCCATTTGTAGCTTCATTAATTGGTACGTATAATGACTACTATGTCGTTAAAAAAATAAGGAGCTAATTACCTAACGATACAATTCCAATTTAAAGACAAGAAACAGTTTTTTTGCAATTTAAAGACAAGAAACAGTGTTTGCATTATTAATCTATAAAATAACTCAAAATTGTTCTGTATTGGTCATTTATCGTTTTGCCATATGTTCATTTTAAACACAGTCTGAAATCGTTGATTCGTGATTAGTCAATTTCCGTCGGTTATGCTTGAATCATCGATTCTCGTATTTGCTTTAAGATTGGCTATCGTCGATCTGCCTGTTATTGTCGCATACTTGACGATATTCGACGATAAACTTTTATCGTCGGCTGAACGACGGTAAAAACTGAAAACCGACGATTAGCACACGATGGCCCGTTGATAAAGTCTAACTGGGTATATGCGCGAAATACACGACAGCAATGAACGGTTTGTTTGGCGTAAAGCGTGCTATAGAACACATCCAATGTCCCATCCGCACATAAAAATGTTTACAAAAACACCATGTCCGCGAGGTTAAACATATGGATACCAGTTGGCCAACTTATTGTTGTTCAAGAACGTTACCTAACCTGACATTCGCATACATAAAATGTGTCCACAAAAGGGACATGCAGATGGGACCTCGATTTTAATGAGGACAATTCGTATCCCTCACTATTGTTATAACCTGCAGGAATGAATAATTTATGTTTATAATTCGCTCATGGAAGAGATAGTAAGTTTTTCTAGTAATCAAGCTACTGGGAATGTCATTGTAATCTTTCCTCACTTTAATTATTCCTTACTATCATAAATGGACACCACAGTGTTTTACAACACATAGGGAGCAGCAGCTTTTGAAAGAGATGCACTTAGACATCTTGGTACTAAAATTGATAGCCAACTGCAGTTCAATATCCGACGTTGCTTGAATATAATAATATTATCACACCAGCTGTTATTTCTTAAATGATTTGTGTATGAGTAGCTGTCCCCATAATTCGGATGAGTCTCATATAACAAATGTGTGACTTCGCCCTAAAACTCCTGCCCTCGGTTGGGATATGTAACTTCACATGCAGTTACATGTTTTTTTTTGTCGGACGACGTATTATGCGAGATAGTCGTTATAGGACAGGTTCAATTTTTTCATGCAAACACAGTCTAGATCGCGTTACTTGCTGAACTTGAAGCACTATGAACGATTAGGTGCAGTACAGCTCATTGGACCGAGCAGACATCTTCCGTGTCGCACGACCTGACAGTTTCTCAACATGTCGCTTGCTCATCTCACATATCAATAAACACGCTCATTAGTAGGTTTTCACGATTCTAAACGAATTTCCTCCATGAAAGATCTTTAAATACCGTCCATCACAATTTCCTCCCCGTACTTCATGTTGTAATAAAAAACTAGATCACAAATGGTTGTACAGCGATGTTTTCTACTGTCACCCAGATTGTAAGTAATAGATATTTCTTGAATAAATCATTATGACTACCTTATATAGTCAGATGTTTTAATAAACGAGAACTGGTTTACCTTTTGTAATCAATAAAGGTGTAGGAAAGAAATACCTTCCTAAGTTGTTCAGCGCAAAGTGAACATTGTTAAAGCGCAATTATCAATCCAAGTTCATTCCCCTTCGATACATATGTACAGCACGCCTAGGCGTGTACAATTTGTTGTGTACAGATACCTACTTACAAATTTATTAGTTGAAACCGTTAAAAAAAATATCATTGCTGAAGTGTTCTTCGATTATAAGCATTGAATGTGATATTCAAT